>PVKM010021043.1:0-12439 GCA_004027735.1 Carollia perspicillata
CCTTTGCCACCACCCTGATCGCTGCCCCGCCCCCAGATGTACTTCAACTCTGTCATCTCCGACACTACCAAGCTGCTCAAACCCAGCCTGGTGTTCGCCTTCGCCATCGCAGCGGGTGTCTGCGGGCTCACCCAGATCACGCAGTACCGCAGCCACCCTGTGGACGTCTACGCTGGCTTCCTCATCGGTGCCGGCATCGCTGCCTACCTGGTGAGGGTCTGCCCAGGGAGTCTGGTGGCCATTAGGCTGGTCCTGGAGGGGGAGGTCTGAAGGGGGCTCCTAGCCCCTGTGGGGGATGTCTGAGGGGGAGAGGCACAGGCAGCAAGGCCTGACCCTGCCCTGGGGGCCTCTGACAAGTCCCTTGGAATGCTGAAATCAGAATCTCATGGGCTCAGACCTGCCCATTGTGCAGAGTGTGAGTGAGTAACCAGAGGTGAGAATTTGCCCTACCAGGGAAAGACAGACTTTTCCCATTGAGGGCCAGGCTTCCCCTCAGACCCCCAAGTCTATGCCTGGTGGGGACTCTGATCTCCGGCCTCCGGCTTCACAGCCAGCCTGCATTTCACCCCCAGGCCTGCCATGCGGTGGGCAACTTCCAGGCCCCGCCCACAGAGAAGCCCACAGCCCCAACACCCGCCAAGGATGCACTGCGGGCCTTGACCCAGCGGGGCCACGACTCAGTGTACCAGCAGAACAAGTCCGTGAGCACCGATGAACTGGGCCCTCCAGGGCGGCTGGAGGGTGGGCCTGGGCCTGTGGCCCGAGAAAAGACCTCACTGGGCAGCCTGAAGCGGGCCAGTGTGGATGTGGACCTGCTGGCCCCTCGCAGCCCCATGGGCAAGGAGAACATGGTGACTTTCAGCCACACACTGCCCCGAGTCAGCACGCCCTCGCTTGATGACCCAGCCCGCCGCCACATGACCATCCACGTGCCGCTCGACGCCTCTCGCTCTAAGCAGCTCATCAGCGAATGGAAGCAGAAGTCGCTGGAGGGCCGCGGCCTGGGGCTGCCTGACGAGGCCAGCCTGGGGCACATGCTGGTGCCCGAAGAACCCATGGCAGAGGAGGAAGAGGAGGAGGAAGAGGAGGAAGAGGAGGGGGAGGAAGAGGGCCCAGCCCCACCCTCACTCTACCCCACAGTCCAAGCCAGGCCAGGCCTGGGGCCTCGGGTCATTCTCCCAGCGAGAGCGGGGCCACAGCCACTGGTGCACATCCCTGAGGAGGGGGCACAGGCAGCAGCTGGCCTGTCCCCCAAAGGCAGTGTGGCTGTGCGGGCTAAGTGGCTCATGATGGCTGAGAAGAGCGGGGCTGCTGTGGCCACAGCCTCCACCCAGCCCCGCATAGCCAACCCGCCCCGACTGCTGCAGGTGATTGCCATGTCCAAGGCGCCAGGCGGACCTGGCTCCAAGGTGGCTGAGACAGCTTTGTCCTCTAGCTCCAGCTCTGACTCCTCACAGTACCGGTCACCATCAGACCGCGACTCCGCCAGCATTGTCACCATTGATGCGCATGCACCCCACCACCCTGTGGTCCACCTGTCTGCTGGTAACGGGCCCTGGGAGTGGAAGGCTGCCGCGACCAAGGGGTCAGAGGGTGAGGGTAGCTATGAGCTAGGGGATCTGGCTCATGGCTTTCGTGGTGGGCCTAAGCCACTGGGTGTGTCCCCTGGCTCATCTGTCAGTGATGTGGACCAGGAGGAGCCAAGATTTGGTGCTGTGGCCACAGTCAACCTGGCCACAGGTGAGGGGCTGCCCCCACTGGGCATGACCGATGGGGCTCTCGGGCCAGCCAGCAGGGAGTCAACGCTGAGGCGCAAAGCTGCTGGCCTAGTGCTGAGCGAGCGGGAGGCCTCCTGCGAATCAGAGGCTGAGAGCTATTACCACAAGATGCAGGCAGCCCGCAGGTTCAAGGACTGAGCACCCAGGGGCTCGGTGGGCTGGGGCGGGATAAACAGCATGGGGGTACAGGGGGAATGAGAGATGACCAGGTGTTTTGTGATCAAATAAAATGTTACTGGAATCCTGGCTACAAAGTTGTTCTGGTCAGTGGGTCTTCCAATGCAGGCAGGCCTGGCCACCCACAGGCCCCAGGGCTGGCCAGCGCTCTCAGGCAGTGCTTGACTGAGGGCCTGGCCCCTTTATGGTGGAAGGCCATGAGCAAAATGACCTGGGCACTGAGGAACAGGACAATGGGTGATGTCCAGTGTGCCCAGAGGGCTGAGCTGTGAAGTTCTAGTTGGTCTGCAGAGCCCAGAAACTTGCCCTATCATACACACGTGCAGACTTCCCAGGGGAGGCCACCCTGCAGGGATAAGGGGACTCCTGAGCAGGGAACACTGGCCCACAAGACTGCACGCCTGGACGTCAAGTCCCACCCATGGATAACCCCTCCAATCTTCACTGTCCTAAGTTGGGGGTAGGGGGAAGAGAGCAAAAATGTCTGAATTCACAACACAGGAGAGAGAACAGCAGTGAAGACAAGCAGGCCCAAAAAAGAGGGAAATGAGTGCAGGATACAGAGAATTTATTCAAAGTCCAGTACAGACTGCCCAGACTGCCTTCCACAATGTGAACAGAGAGCCTGCAGAAAAGGCAAGAGTTGTTATAAAATCGCTTTAATTCGGTTCTCTCCACATTACAAGCCGTCAGGCGGGCAGTGGAATGTGCCATGCTCCACATTACAATACTGAGCCTGTAATTGCTGGTATCAAAATATACATTTGTGTCACCATAAAAAAAAAAAAACACCCCTACATTTTCTGCCCCTCATGCCTTACAACTGGTATAAAAAATTATAAATATTTAAACCCTTGTCCCTACCCCAACACGAACACTCAGGGGTCCAGGCCCCGAGAAGAGGGGCTGGCCGGCACAAGGTCTGTGCACAGGAACGCCCCTCGGACACGTTGAGTGCAGGACTACACAAGGTAAAGGAGACAGTTAAGACTCAACAGCTGTTGTCCCACCTTAAGGGGCCCCAGCGTTAGAGGCAGACAAAAAACAACTTTGGTCCAAAATTTGCAGGATATTAGAAACCCTGAAAGTTTAAGAGCCCTTGTCCTCCCAGCCAGAGGACAGGTTAGGTGTAAGGCGTCTGGAGGTCTCGGGCCTGGGCTCGCTAGAACAGCCCAGCTCCTCAGTGGCCCCCACTGCGTCTGCCCTGGAAACTAGATCCTGCCCTGCAACTTAATTACAAGGAATAAAATAAAAGTACAGTATACAAGGTCATATAAGCAGGAAATTTAGATTACACTCATACCATTTTTTTATCATCTTGCTATATAAAAGGTTACTTAAAACTATGTCTTTTGCATATAAATGAAGATTAGAATATTTGGTCAACTGGAAATATTGCTAGGCACAGACGTCTGCAACTGCATCAAAGCACAATAGATTTTACAATGAAACAAAGCTCCAAGCTGAAGAAGTGGCAAGGATGCACCCTCAGGGCAGGGGTCTTAGCCCAGGAGGGGCGCCTCAAGCCAGGAGTGGAGTGGGGTGGGGAGAATCACACATTTGATTAGAGATCAGCGGGGTGTCAGCAGATCCTGCAGCTGGCAGCCTCCTCCCATGCCAGGCACATGATCCCTGTAGGAGGCTGGCCCCTCAGTCCCCAAACCTCTCTACACATTTGCTACTGCGAGAAGGCCCTGCCAGAGCAGCGGGTTTTAAGGCACAAGAAAATGGAATGGAGGTTTGGGACTGCCCACCCCGCAGGCTGCAGAAGGCACAGGCAAAGGGCCAGGGAGGAGCACGCATAATGTCCATGTGTCACCAAGAGCCTGAGGCTGGCACCCCATTTCCCCAAGGTGAGCAAGGTGAATTAGATTTAATTTTTTTTTAAAAACAGGTAAACTGATTTCTCTTTAAAAAAATAGAATCTCTGGTCTTTTAAGGTCACTTCAGCTGCTTTTAAAGTGGCTACTTTCTGGAATGATGGAAGGTGTCACCGGGACAGCCCGGCAGGCCAGCTCCTAAGTGGGAGCCTAGATGGTGGACTTGGAGAAGGACACCCGCAGGTGGTGGTTCTCGCCCAGGTCGTGGTTGTGCAGGTCGATGAGTGCCTGGATGGCCTCCTCCACGGAGCCCATCTGGATCAGCGCCATCTTGCGGTCCTTCCTGTGGGACAGGAGGGACAGGACATAAGGTGGGAGGGAGGTGGCAGGGAGGAAACAGAGAACAAGCAGGGAGAGGATTTTGTGCTCACTGGAAGAACTTGAACCCTTTGACAACTCCACCGTTGCTGGAGAAGAGGATCTTGAGGTCATCCTCAGACACAGAGGGCCTGTGGAGAGAGAGAATATCTGAGCTGCGGGTCCTTGGAGAAAGGCCAAGGCTATGGCTACTCCCTTGAAGACGGTAATTCTCTTGAGAGAGACCTACGGACTGCTCACCCCTTTAGGGACCCAGAAGCAGGATCCTGGAGAATAGCTGTATCAGAGTCTACCAGAATCACAGAAAACATTCCACTTGGCTCCCAAAAATGATGCTAAACAAGTTTAAAAAGAAAACCACACCTCTTCCCTCATTTGTTTTGGAGTGTTCATAAAGGACAGAAGTGGCTTGTAGCAAGACCACCTGTCAAAAGCCTGGGGGTGGGTGGGTCAGGGAGGGCCCCACCGTGCCCACCCGTGAACCACCTACGGGATGTTGGAGAGGTGCAGGGTGGCTGAGGGTGGGAAGATGTTCTGAAAGTTCTTGGAGCCAGGTTTCTTGAAGCGGTGCAGGGGTGAATTCCCGTAGTCCTTGGTGAGGCCCTGGTCTTCCTGGCCCTCACGGGGTAGCTGCACATTCTGGTGCTTGGACAGCGTGATGCGCACAGGCTTCCCGTGCAGCTTGTGGCCATTGAGGTGGCTCATGGCTGAAAAGGCGAAACCCGTGTGACCCAAGGCCCCATAGGCACATGTCCGGGCCCCCACTCCCATCCCAGGCCATCACCCCTTACCCAGCTGTGCCTGGCTCCCGTCGGCCATCTGTACCAGGGCATTCTCCTTCTTGTTGAACAAAATCTTCACCCGCTGCACATCACCATACACGCCTTCAAAAGCGCGGGGACAGGGCCCTGAGCCTGGGATCTGCTGCCGCCTCCCCCACCAGCCCCCGTGACCCCGCACACCCTCACAGGGCTGGCTCTTCCCGAAGGTTTGCTATTCTGCCTCTGGGAACCTGCATCTAGTCACAGGGATGTTACCAGGAGGACTACCTTCAGCGAAGAAGTCATAAAATCCAGAAAAGGTCAATTGCCAAAGAGCCATCACTTTACATGCTACCAACACGCTTAACTGCGAGAGCATGCAGGGCAATGAACCATGCGTGTCTACAAAATCCAAATAAATACACAAACCGAAGGCAAACCAAGTAACGAGGCAGAAATGCAAACTCATAGTACATCTTAGGGCGTAAAAATAACCTCAATTAAATGAAAACAAGATAATAAAAGTGTGAATGATAACATACCGAAAAGAATAAAGAGGCTTTGGGGTGTGACTCTCTTTAGAGGACAGCAGAGCAAGGCAGCGGAGGGACAGGGAAAGGGAGAGGTCAGGGGGCGAGTTGCCATCGTCCACCACGAGGAGGCAGCCCCGCAGGCGTGCAGGTTGATGGATGATGAAGTTGTCAGGATGTTAATATTCAAGGGCAGGTTGGTTTCCGGAGAGCAGGGTTTGAGGGGAAATTTTGTTTTTATTTATTTATGGTTTTGTTTTGTTTCAAGCAACAACAGGAAGCAGAAGTACCGTGCAGTCAGTTGGCAAAGAAATTCCGGATCAGAAAAAAAATTGGGAAAGGGGAAGGGGAGAAAAGAAAAAAAAAGTAGCAAAAAACACAGGTCAGTAAATACATAAGAAAATCCGCAGTGTTCCATCAGTCAGATCTACACACATTACTAGTCACAGGTCCACCTCGTGGAGCAGGCAGGAAAGCACCTGTCCGCACAGTGAGCAGGAGACGCTGCTGCCCCTCCGGCCTCGCCCTGCTCCTGCCAAGCCCCTTGCTTGGCTCAGTTCCCCGGAACCTGTGTCTCCTGCTGACTGCTGCGGGGAAAGTATAAACGCTCACACAAGCACGAGGGGTGGAGTCTGTTAGTGAGGCTTCTAGAGCATCTAACTCAGACAAGGCACCGGCCGCCCCAGGCCAAGAGATCACAGGAGTGGTCAGATAGATGAGAAAACAGTCTGAAACGCTAATTGAACATTAATCCCATCTTTCAAGAGTTAAATATTTTGAGCCTTGATCTCACCCAAGTTCTCTGAGCCCAAACTTGGCCCGGAGACAATTATAGGTTGGCTATTCTAGGGACTGCGAGTTGTGGGGGCAGCGCAGACCATGGCCCTCCTGAGCAGAAGTGCCCAGAGACCTCTTCAGACAGAGGTGTGTTTGGCTTAAAATTTTATGATTACTTTCACTTTCATGTACTGAAAAGTATTTCAACACTGAGCACTATGGAATTGGAAATGTAAACCAGGACATTAGGGGAGATCCCAGCCCAGTGGGAAGGGAGGTGAAGACGCAGCGAGCGCAGAGTGGGGCTGCACAAGGACTGGCCTATGGATGAGCTCCAGGGGGTTACAGGAGCATGGCCTGCTGGCAGTTTGCACTAGGACCCAAGAATACAACTCCCCTGCCAGACTGTCTGGGAACAGCCTGGAAGAGCCACGTACCTCGGGGTTGAGGTTGCTGACCAGCAAGACAGAATTTCCAGCACCTGCCAGGCCTGGGATGGCAATCCGGCCTGCTGCTGCCGCCGCCGCTGCTGCCGATGGGATGGCCAGAGGGGCCAGGGCCCCATGCACATTGGGAACGGAGAGGCCTGCAGAAAGAGAGGCAGTAAGGAGATGAACAGCAGCACCTGCTTTCCACCAAGACAGGAGTAAAGTCCTACCCATCCTCATGCAAAAGGAGATACGCAGAAGGCGCCTGCACTCTGCCTGTCCTGGCCAAGTAGACTGCTGGCTCCTTCACCCTCCTCACAGCAAACTGCACTGGGTTTGGACCCAGTTACATGCGCCCGTACAGCACAAAAGCTCTAGAGCTCCATGGATGCAGAACTGAGCCTTGGCCTTGTGTGCATGCAGGTGCCCATCACCATGCAGATGGCATGCCGGGCAGGACACAGCAGGCTCAAAACCTCATGACTGTCGCATGGTGACTGTCACGTGGTTGGGCGCCCAGCCCCCAGGAGGGATGCTCAGGTGTGCCCACCCAGCTCATGCTGCTCTGCTTACCAGGACACTTAAATTCACCTACTAGGGACACAGCCCTCCAACCACTGTGTGTACACGTCCTTGCCCGGGAGGTGCTTAAAGGAATCAGACCAGAGACTGGGGGGTTAGAGTATTCTCTGCATAGCCCTGTCCTACAACTACCCTTGTCCAGGCTCCTCAGGGAACCCAGAGGCCCGCGCCCAGGAAGATGGGCTCCCCCCGTGACTGTGCCCGTCAGCTCGCGTGTTGGCAGAGCTACTGAAAGGTGTGTGGGCATGCACAGTCGACTGTGGGGACCAAAACCAAGTGTTTGAGTACCTGCAGCTTGAGGAATGGCAAAGGTGGGAGGGAAACCAGCTCCTGCATACGGAGAGGCTGACATTATACCAGGTGCACCTAGAAACAAATGAGACACTAACCATCGCACCCACAACCTCCGCCACCAGAGCCAAGTGAGCCACATCAGTGTACCCCCACACCCAGCAGGCAGGTCCAATGTCCACCTGTGCTGGGTGCCATGGCCATGTAAGGAGTAACGGGCGCCAACCTCCCTGGGCGCGGGGCAGGCACCATGGGACTCCTGGGGCCTGGGCACTTAGAGACTGAGCTATGTGTCCTGGTCTACCACGGCACATGGTGGTACTGGGCACCTCACCAGGCATCTTACCGAAGGCTGCAGCCATGGTCTGGTCCAGTGAGGGCTGGCTGTCACCAGAGGGCAAGTCAGGACGAGTGTAGTCTCGGCTCTTGTCATTGTTGTACTTGACATTGAGGCTTGTAAGCTTGGAAAAGTCAATGCGGAGCGTGCAGCAGGCATTGTAGATGTTCTGCCCATCCAGTGACTGCAAAGAAAGACTGTGAGCGGCTGGGGCCCTGGTGCCGGTGGATGTATAGGCAGGAAGGCGTCCCCAGGACCCACTCACCAGCTTGGCGTGCTGGGCGCTCACAGGTTCAGCATACTGCAACAGCGCCTGGAACTGGTTGTTCTTGGTGAAAGTGATGATTTTCAGAACTGTGCCGAACTTGGAGAAGATCTACCAAAAAAGGAACAGTCAATCTCTACCCAGAGCCTGGATGAAAGATGGGGCACATGGATCCCACCTCACCTGGTGAAGCACATCCAGGGTGACTGGGTAAAAGAGGTTCTCCACAATGATCCTGAGCACTGGGCTCTGGCCAGCCATCGCCATCCCAGCATCCACAGCAGCGGCCGAGGCAGCTAGTGCCAGGTTCCCCGACTGAACTGAGTTCACAGCGTGTAAGGCTGCCTGGGCCCGCTGTGGGGGAGATAGCTGTCAGTGCCCCCAGGCCCACACCAAGGGCCCCGCCCCAGACCCCAGAAGGGATGAGGGGATGATGACGCACTGCCTGGTTGGGGGAGCTGTCGGTCTTAAGCTCCTTGTGGTTGGAGAACTGGATATAGATGGGCTGACCGCGAAGCACAGGTGTCACGGAAGTGTAGTAGTTCACCATGGTGTTGGCTGCCTCCTCTGTGTTCATCTCAATGAAGGCCTGGTGGGGTGAGGGCATGAGCCAGGTCCAGACCTCTGGAGAAGCCCTGCACCCCACCCTGAGAGCAGGCCCAAAGCCATTGCTGGGATGGGCTCACCCACCTGGTTTTTCCCTTTCAGCATCAGGAGATTGGTGACCTTTCCAAAGGGCAGTCCCAGAGAAATGACCTCGCCTTCGGTAACATCACTGGGGAGCTTCCGGATGTGAATCACCCTGGAGGGCACACCTGCACTTCTGTTGTCACCTTTGAACTTCTTGCTATCATTTCCGTTTGCTGAAAAGAGGGATCATTTGTCTGGCACAGAGCACCTCCCAGGCTCCCACACGAGATTCCCCCTCCTCAGAACCAGCTTCCTCCACGACGTGGCCAGAGTGATCTCCACACCGCGTCCGGCCTGCCCCTAAACCCTAGTTCCCAGGTAAATGTGTCCATGTGTGAACTGAGGCTCAAGATAACAGCCAAAGTCAGTTCACCCCAGGTATCCTCATAGCACAGAGCATACTTGGGCACAGAGAAGGAGCCCCCATGGCAGGGACTAAGGGCTACGGTTAGCAGTTACCTGCGGAGGCCGAGTTGCCGCTCATGATAAAGGGTCCGTTAGTAACGCAGGCAGAGAAGAGCTCGTCCGATCCCCGCTGGAAGAGAGGGTGCACTGGAGTGGGGATGGAGGTGGCCTGGCACATGGCTGCAGACCCCCTCGACTCCCAGAATACCCTGCCACTCAGACTTGAAGAGACTGCCTGCCCTGTACCCATCCCACTTTGAGATGGCCTCATGGTCTTCCTAAACCCCCAGATGTTGCTGCTTTTCCAAGTCAGGGGGCTTGCATGTCACTCCCATATCTCGGTTCTGGGGGACCCTTCCTGGTCTGTGGACATGCCTCAAGTTAAGATACCTCAGTGGTAGGTCCAGCCAGCCACCTTCGGACTGTTGAACAGCCTTTAATTCTTACAAAACTGCTCGCAAACTTGAAAACAAAGCCCCCTTGTCACGCTGCAGCTACTCCCTTGGCCTTAGGAGCCTGGCCTATTTTCCAGCTGTGTGAGGACACCTGAGCCACAGCCTCATCACTCACTGACCAGAAACACTACCTGTCCATGATGAGCCTGCGACACTATCCAGTGACTACCCAAGTGACCAAGAAAATGGGGGCCGAGGGCAGATCTTCAACTGCCTGTCTGCAGATGGACAGGCTCCTGTGACTTCTGACCTGCCTATTTTCTTTCTTTCCAGAAACAATTTGTTTACTCCTGAGTCTCAATCTAATTGAATCAACTCCCTGATTGATATATTAGACTGACCCTGCTGTGGGGTTAGGCTTAAGGACAAGACTGCTTTACCCTAGGAGTGAGCTGGATCAGACTGGGCAGTACTCAAGTCAGAGACTCGGGACATAGTCCCCACCCCAGGACCACCCTGCTAGGAACAGGAACATGAGCATTAGGAGCTCACAGGCTCCAGGACCTGCTAGGGAGAGGTGGGGCGGGGGGGAGGGGGGCGTGCGGCATAGCTGTAGCAGTGCTCCATCAACAGGAACAAGGACGAAGTCTCCCACTGCCTTCAGTCCCCCCTCAGGCCTGTGGCAGGAACAGGAAAGACCAGCTCACCCAGGCCTCTAGCTTTCAGATCTTAAGAACCTCACCCCTTCTCCCTCAAACTGCCTTTTCTCAAGGACATCTTATCTTTGCCCTTCCTCCAAACTGCCAGCTAGCTGTTACTCAAACGAGCACAACCATTATGCTTATGATGCTGCCATGTGGCCACCCATTTTTCACCAGAAAAACTGAGGTTCCTTAGAACCCCCGCCCTGCTATGGGTGGCTGTTGAGACCCGAAAGGAGCCAAAGTTTACAAATTGCCCTTTCAGAAGAGGACCAGGAATGGCCCACCACCACTGGCTCCCTGCTGTGGGCATGTCCCCTCATTGAGTACGCCTGGCTGCGCAAGCACTTCAAGAGCCACCCCTAGCTCCCATCGCCCAAGGCTTCATGGGTTGCACGATGGACAGGTGCCTACAACTGCAGTGTAGACCCAGGGCTGTAGGCGCATGGCTTAGAATGGGGGCTGCTAAAACCCTGGGTGCTCAAAGCCGAGAAATGCAGTTAGACTGCTGGTCTCTGAGGGCTGACATCTAACACAAAGTGAAATGTTCTACACCTATCATGATTCTGAGCTTTCCCCGAGTTAACACCCAGTGCTTCAAAGCTCAGCACTGCAGGGACAGGCCTCAGTGCGGATGAAGCCACGAGGCAGAGCGCACTCACCTTAGCCCCACAACCTGCTGACACTGAGGGTAGGTGAGCCACCACAGGTAAGTCCCTTCCAGTCTCTGAACTGAGAGCTCTGACCCACACCTTTGCCCCCATTTCAAAGGTGTGCTCCCCCCCCAGTTGGACAAGGGCCAAGCACCATGTGGCTCCCATGTGTTGGCTGCACAACCTTAAAAAGGGCCATCTTGACTGCTGTGTTTGACCAGTGCCAGGCAGAGTGTCATTTGAGCGGTAGCATTCTTGGCTCTCTCAATGGCATTCCCATGGCAGATGGCCTGGTACTCCCACAACATCTGTGGGGCAAACTGTAACCCTTGTCCACCCACATTCCCCCAAACCCTCCTCCCCCTGGACACAGGCCTGGTCTGCTAAGCAGCAACACCCATCATACCAAAGCACAGGGACACTCACACACAGATAGTGGCCAGCAGCTCAGAAGCAGACTGACCACTGGGGCAGACACTCCAAGGGCAGAACCCTCAAGGACAAGGGCCAGGCCAGGTGCTGAGGCTTCCCAAAGGCTTTGTGACTTGAGCATAGTTGGGCCAGGCTGCAGGCACAGCCACACTAAGAACATGACCCAAGCAAGGCTCAGGGAACAGTCCAACTGCTTCTGGACAGGCCACCCAGTGGATGGTGCTCTCCCAAGCAGGCACTCAGGAAGATCCCACGGCACCTTACCCGAAGTCATCTACTCGAAAAGCCCGATCTGTGTGCCTCCTGCTCCCAACAGCATGTAGGGGGAACCTTTGCTTTTGCTTTGTAATCAACAGCTAAGCATCATTAACCTCTGGACTCCTCTAACTTATGGCAGTTTACTGTAAAGCTGGGATGGTGATCAATGGTGCCCAGAATCCAACTGTGCTGCCCTCCTGGTGGGCTGGGACACAGGTACCAGGCTGTGCTGGCAGAGGGCCTTAGCCCCGCACACCGGAGCCTCAAAGGTTTGTCCCACGTAGGTTTGATTCTGAGAGCAGAGGTCCCCTGGGACTGGCCAGAGGGGCCGCTCTGAGGATAGCCCAGGGCAGAGCTGAAGCTAGCAGCAGGCAAAGCCAGGTGGATTATGGGAAGCCAGACATTTTCTATGATGGCTACAAATGCTTCAGATGAAAGTCTCCCTCCTCCCGCCACTGAACAAACAGGTTTTATCTGCAGGAAGATCAGGATAGGCAGCATGTGAAGGCAAGACTCCACCTGGAAAAACTGAAACCTGGCCCAACAGTGTGGTCCACTGACCAAGCCACCTGCAGTGGACTCCCCAGCCCCCAGTCCCTGCCAGCACACAAAACCAAGTCAGCCCCAGGCCTCCCTGGAGGCCGAGTTCCCGGACACACACAGGCCCGGTCCTCACCTGAGGGGAGGGCCACCATGGCCCTCTTCCTGTGCAACAGTAGCAGCCAGCTCTGCCCTTTCTACAGCTTAAATGCCCAAGTATTAAGAACACCACATAAAGGGG
>PVKM010021043.1:12539-22964 GCA_004027735.1 Carollia perspicillata
TAAAAAAAAAAAAAGCTATGGGATTTTCAGGCCAAAAAGTATCCGAAATGCCATCAAAAGTAGCCCCTCTCTACCCTCCTATACCACCAGCCACCCCACAAACTCCTCAGGGTACAACCAGGAGGTTTTGACTTTTTCTGCATTGACCCAAGGATACTTAAAACACTCTGGGTGGATACTCTCTCAGCCCCAACCGCACATCCCAGGATTCTCGCCAGAACAGAGAGGAGGGTGCCCAAAGGAAGACCAAAGGTGCATTTACCACGGAAAGACCACTCAACCCACACCACTTGAAACAGCCTGAAATGGACTGGATGCAGACAGGGCAAAGGAAAGATGTCTTTAGAATTCCCGGCCCGTAAACCCTCCGCCCCACTCCAACTACAGACCACAGGAGAGCCGCTGTCAGAAGTCCCAGTGCTCAGCAGCAGGAGGGAAGGGGCCCACACAGGCAGCCCCAGATCAGAGGCCGTGCCAGCTAACAGAGTAGCAGAGTCAGCAATGCCTACCTTTGTACCAACTGCTATGTCTGGAACAATGCTGTAGAGAGAGAAAGAGAGCAAAGGAGAAAGTTAGCAGGTGTACCACAGCAGCTGCTGCCAGGGCTCCCGGACAGGCTGGCCAGTGTGGGCCTTCTCTGGCTGCACAAGTCCCCTCCCCCCCCATTTAAGTCCTCAGATAACTACTAAGCTTAGGGCAGGGAAGTGAGCTGTCGTCCATTTAATCTCAACTTGAAAAGGAGCCATCATTGTCCTCCAGCTCCCCTCCCTCCCAGCAGGACCCCAGACAAAGACACCCCCTCCAAAGCCCCAGGAGGGACACTTGATGCTTGTTGTTAAAGGATGAGATGCCGTTGTTTGCTTTCTAAAAACTGGAAATGCTTGGAGAATGTTTCCAAGCATGGAAGGAAGACCAGTGAGAAGACAACTCACAAGGCCCTGAGGTCAGAGCTCCAGGGGGTTGAGAGGGGAACTCAACAAGGGGACTGTGTTCAAAGAAAGGCAGGCTCCCTCAGAGGAAGGAGACAGCAGAGATGAAACAATCAGATTAAATTAACACAAGTTACTCATCAACCTGCCTCCGTGTGATTGGACTTTCTCCCTGCCTGAGGCCCAGCTCAGGAAGGTGGATGCAGAGGTTGCTACAGGCCTCAACTGCAGACCAGCTCTCAGTACAAACACAAAACCCTCTGAGGGCTTCTACATGGCAAATGTAAACTGACAAGGTCCTCAATGACTCATGGAGAGGAACTTAGTCACCAACGTCACCAGGTCACCTGGCTTAGTGGTCTGTGACCAGAGCCTCCCATGAGTGTCACACAAAGATGGCCCCCTCACCTAGCCAAGGAAAGGCTAGTTCCAGAATGGGCAGAAGGCCCTGGGGCAGCTACCTGCACTATAACCCCTTTGCTCCTGCCCTCAGAGAGACAAGTTCAAGGCACCAACCCACCCCCAGAAACAGCAGGACCCCAAGCGCTCAGCCCCAGTCCTGCCACCTGCACACCTCACCAGCTCATTCTAACCCACTACACCTCTATTGTAGGGCCTTCATCTCTTCGCTATAAAAAAGATGATCAACTCGTGTTAACAAAAATTTTAAAACTTTCTGAAGTCAAAGAAAAACTTCCCAGAAAAACAAAGAATGAAAACTTGCAGCTTCCTATCTGCTAATCCAGGGCAACTCACTAATTCCTACTCCCTGGGAGGGCCCCTCTGGCACAGAAAGTTTTACATAAAATGGCCCTTCATAAGAAGGTTTCCAAACCTTCCAATAAAAGGCTTGGCCTGGCTGCCTAGGTAACACCACACTATCCACAAAAGGTTACAAATGGGACTGGACTCCCAAGCCACACATGGGGAATGAAACACTCCAACGGTCCTTGAGTGAAGCAAAACCAGATGACTGGATCAGATAGTTAAGAAAATGCTTCCCCCCACTTTGCATCAAAATTTTCCCACAGGGGGCCTAAGTACCCATTTGTTTGCACCCACGGCACAGGCCTATTGGCTTGGAAAGGGATTCTCTGGGTGGTCTACCCAAAACTGAGATCATTAAGGACCCAAGATCATGTCCCTCATGCCCAATTTTTCTAAAAAGCTGAATTAAATTCATTCAGCCTGAAACCTATCATTTCAAACCCAAAGCAGAGGTGGTGACCCTCCAGGAAGACTGAGGGAAGGAGGGCTTTCAAAAATGAAAACATAATCAGAACTGCCTTTGAATCTTCTGGATTACTTTTTTGTAACTGAATTTATTGGGGTAACACTGGTTAATAAATCTGTAAGTTTCAGGCACGCAACACTCAATGTACCATCGTCTGTACATTGTATTATTTACACCCCAAGTCACATCTCCTTCCATCACCACTTACTGCTCCTCATTTAATATCACCTTCCTCTACCTCTCCCCCAACCCACTTCAGGCTTGCTTTTTAAAAAACGGAACCTAACCACGCCAATGAAATACGAAAATAATTAGGCTAACTCACAAAAAGGCACTGTTTAAAGTTAGTTTCGTGTTTAACAGGTTCTGTCATTTCCCCCCGACCAGAAACATTTAAAAAGGGCTCTAACAAAATACAGTTTTATACATTGGCCTTTAATATCAGTGTTAAAGTGAAATAAATCTTTGAAACTTCAGACCTATTCAACACTACGATAATAACTCACAATACACTAAGTAGATTACTTCACCGTCACACCTCCCATTTCTCTGGTCTCGAGTACACAATCAAGCCCAGGAACTGACTGCATGTGCACCCAGAGCCCCTTCCCTCTTCCAAGATGACCAGTCAGCCTTCTACACTATTCCAAGGCTCAGGGTCCTGTGTTCAGGCCCACGTGGGTCGCTCCTCAGGATCTAGGGCGTGGAGCTCCACGGCTCGGGTGGGGCAACTCGTGTTTAAACAATTCTCAAACAAGGAGCCCCGGGCTGGCGTGAACAAAGGGGGCGCACGGGCCCCTCCCCGACACCCCGGACCGTCCTTTGTGGGAAGCCCTGGGAGGAGCCGGGCGGGGGAGGAGAAGGGTCCGCGCCCTTCCGGGCAGGAGGGCGGCGTCACCCAGCCGCACCCGGGACCGCCGCGGGCGGGGGAGGCCGAACGCAGACTCGGCGCGGCGGGAAAGGCCGCGCACGCGCACCACAGCCTGAGGCGAGTGCGAGAAAATGCGCACGCGTGCGTGGGGGCCGGACGGGGAGCGGGAAGGGCCATACAGTGAGCGCTAATAGTGTACGAGTAGCCGGAAAAGCCACATGGGGCGCGCAAAAGGTGGCGCGGGTGGGGATCCGCGGGAAGGAACATTCAGTCGCCGCGTGCTTTCGGGGTGAGCCGCGGAAAAACCCGAAACTAGGACAGGGGCGGGGAGGATTGGGCCCGGTTGACCCTGGCCAGAGAGATGTGGACCACCTCGCACCCCTGGCAGCCTCTTCCCGCGCCTGGGAGAAAGGGAGGGACCCCGAAGAAGCCTGCGGGCCTCGGGCGGAGCGACAGGCGGGCCATCGCTCAGAGGAGGCCCAGGCGGCGGCAAGAGAAAGGTGAAACGTGAGAAGCGGGGGCGCAGGAAGCGCGTACAGACACAACTCACCCGTCCATTGCACACAGAAGAGACCCGGAGGGGACGGAGTGGAGGCGCCGGAATAGCAGGAACCGACCCAACGGCTCCGAGTTATAGACTCACAAAATGGCGGAGACGCTTGAACACGTCCCTCGAGCGCTCTGCCTATTGGCTCCCGCCGCTCAGGGAGGGCGGGGAGAGCGCCGCGAGCCCCTGCCAGCGCCTCCCAGTGGCTAGGAAGCCACTCGAGGGGTGGAGCCGAGGGTAATGGCAGACGACCATTGAAGAAGATAGTTGTCTGTCAGGGCTCAAGGCGGAAATGGCCCGTGGAATCGGGGGAGGGGAGAAAAGCTGGGAGCACGTGTCAAAGCCTGGGCCAGTGAGCGAGCCGCTCTCCTGCGTGGAGCTTTGCGGGAGAAGCCATCTTGAGAGTGGGTACGTGGCGAGTCAGGCGGCGGGAAGTGTTCTTCCCCCAGGCTGCCGCCATCTTGCATACGGGCAGGGGTCTTTTACTAAGCGCATGAGAGCAGGGTGGCTTGTCGCCATCTTGGAGTGGGGCAAGACACCTCAGGAGCTCCATCTTGCTTGTGGGCGCGTGGTAGAAAAGTCTAATTCAAACTGAGGCGTGGGCGGGGCGAGGAGGGGGCGTTGGTGGCAAAGGTCATTTACGGGTCCCAGAAGCTCCAGGCCTCACTTCCCACTGCTGGTTACCAACCTTGCAGGTTCGGTGTGGTCAGGGATCACGCCCGACCGTCCTTAGTCTCAGCGCAGCGAAGGCCGAGTGTAGTCCGCTCCCTGGCTGCAGGGATGGGGAAACTGAGGCCCGGGGTGCACATGCCGCCCACCCTGCACCTGAGGGAACTGAGGCCGGGGAGGAGGCCCGCACGGGACACAGTCTGCCCTGCACCAGGGTAAACTGAGTCCAGGGCGCAGAGAGCAGAATCTTGCCATTACGGGACATTCGGAACGGGGTGCCTCTCCATCTCAGAATCAGGAAAAACACCCTACAAGTATTCCCAAGAGCACTGATTCCAATAGTTGAACAGAGTTGTGGCTGCCAGAGGTGCCCTTCGGAGAGATGACCGGAAACTAGGCCCAGCTGGGTGGGGAAAAGGAGTCCATATGAGGTCAGAGAGGCCAGAGACAGGAAGGCTGCTTGTCGGTTGTGTCCTCCGGCTGTATTAGAAGCACCAGGAGCTGATGGGCATCGCAGACTTGGCAAGGTTCCCAGTGTGGAGTTCAATAAACAGAGGAAGCTGTTACTATAGTTGCTATATGTCCATGCTGAAGAGGGGTTTTTATTGGGCAGCAGCCTAGACAGGGAGAAGCAATGACATTTCTCTTTTCCCTGCCTCAGGTTGGTTTCATTTCACCAGCCAGCGCCAGTGGGCTGGGCAATAACACTCTCAGGGCCTTGAGGGCCTGGATTCCGTCCAGGAGTCTTAGAGCCAGAGGGCTGTCTCAGGTTAGGTGCACAACTCCCTCCTTTACCCTGTCATTCTGAAGGCCAGAATTCTGAAATCAAGGTGTCAGCAGGGCCATTCTCCCTCCAGAGGCTCCAGGCTCCTGGTTTGTAGACACATCACTCTAGTCTCTGACTCTGTGATTACTTAGCCATTTTCTGTTTTCTCCCTTATTCTCTTTGTTCCTTCCCCATGTGTCACTAAAAAGGACACTTTTTGTTGGAGTTAGGCTGTAGCAGGATAATTGAGGAAGATATCACTAAGACCATCAATCACAACTGCAAAGGCCCCCTTTCCCAAATAAAGTCATACTCACAGGTTCAGGGATTAGAATGTGAACATACCGTTTTTATGGATTCCAGTCAACCCACCACACCATCTGAAACTTGGGCCAGCGACAAAAGGTTGCTGGCGGGGTCCTCATGATTGCAGCTAGGCTCCAAGGGGGGCCTCGTGGTTATCAATGCTTAGGGCCCACCATGGAGAATTAGATCCGACCCTCTGATTTATTTAGGGGCAGGCCAGCCTTCTCTCTTTGTCTTCCTTTTCCCTTCTCGGTGCTTTCTTTCATCCTAGTCTTGCTAGCCAGCTGCCTCACTCATGAATGATTCAGGGTTAGGGACTGCATGCTCACCTTGCAATTGTTTGATAATTTTGAAAATGATACTCTCCATGGCAGGAGCAAAGGGGGTGGATGGGTGCCACATGGGGGTGGGGGGCTGGTATCCCAAGCTCTAGTGGGAGGGACCTGCAGGGCCTCCATGCCCTTCTCAGATCAGATGGGGGTGGGGGGCGATGGTGCCTCAATTTACCCCTTCCTCAAAACACAGGGACAGGACCAGGTCAGTCCCTCTTCACCTCCTGTGGGCTTACCTTCCTGTTTCAAATGGAAATAGCTTAATAGTTTTGCATTTAGTCACATGTTTGTTTATCCAGTGCCTTGATTACAAAAGCCTTTGGTGGGGAGGTATCCAAGGCTTGGGCTTGTACTAGTCACTCCACATCTCCCCTCCCCTTGCAGTCCTCCCAGATTCTCTGACCCTTTTTCCACGTTTCTGTTGGATTGAGCTGGGGAGGTGGGGGTATCAAAGAGGTTACTCCCAACGCCTCCACGCTGGAGCCCCTCCCCCATCCCAGCTGGGTGGCCTGGAGCCACTCCTGGACCTCCTGGAACTCCCTCTGGCCTAAGAATATTCAGAATCTGCCTCCAGCCTGGGTCTATCAGGGAACAGCCAACTCCCCAGGTCCAAGACTTGGGGCCAGTCTCCCTCCTCCAATTAGACCCTCTACCTCCTTCTCCTGCCCAGCCCCCTGTCTCTGCAAGGTGGGAAGGGGGGCCCCCAAGGTGCTTCCCCTGAATTGTCATGGTCAGCTCTCAAGGGTCTTATCCTCGACCCCACACGTCCAGGGCTCAGCCCTTCCCCTACCCAGCCCTTATCCTCCCAAAGCAGCCTGGCTTACCCCTCCCCTCTCAGGAACCCACCCTCTCCCCAGGCCCTGTCACCACCACCACCCTCCCTCCCAGCTAAAGCTAGGTTCCTACCTCTGGCCCCACTCCACCGGAGCCTGATCCACACCTGCTGGGAGCTCAGCCAGTGCTGGGCGCCTTCCAATTTTAACTCTTTAATCTTCTGAGTGTGAAATACTATCACTTCCTTTCCCCAGCCCAGAGAGGTTGAGTCAGCTGCCTGAGCCTCTCAGCCTGTAAGACAACCTCCTGGGTTTGACCCAAACTTCTCTTCCTTCCCCCTGGGCAAACAGTCTAGCCTGTCCACCAAAGAGTCCACATAGAGTGACCACCTGACCCAGCAACACTTCTAGGTGTGTGCTCAAGAGAAATGAAACATGTACGCGAACACTTGTACAGGTGTGTTCACAGCAGCCAAAAAGTGGAAACAACAGACAAACGGACAAATACAAGTGGTCCATCCACGCAGCGAAGTATTACTCAGCCAGGAAAAGGAATGAAACACTGGCACATGCCATAAAGCCAACAGGGCCCCTGCTGTCCCCACGGCTCCACAGGGCTGGTGCTGACCCTGGCCTCCTAGCCACTGTGTCTGTTAGGTTTAGTCACTGGGAAGTCCCTCCCCTAACTGTCCTCTCAGGAGGGGGTCACCAGGTGCAGCCCACACAGAGGTGTGAGCCAGGGGTCTTTCTGTCAAATGGAGACATGGGCCAAGGGCCCAAATGGCCCAAGGCCATGTTGGGGCTCCTGCTGGGCACTGGGCCTTGCAGGAAGCTTAGGCCTCAGGGAAGATGGACGATAAACCTGAAACTGAGGGCGAAAACATCAGGAGGCTGCAAGGAGCCCTGTAGGAAATGGCCAGAGAGAAAGGCAGGAAGGGGCAGGACAGGGCAGGGCAGCCGCTGAAGGGCCGGAGAGTGTGGAGCAGGGAGCTGCAAGGGCCCTGCCCCAGGCTGGGTCCTGATCCCAAAGGATGTCTCTATACCCCGACCGCCACCCCCTGCACCCGTGAGTGCGACCTTGCTTGGAGACAGGGTCTGTGCAGGTGTAATTAGATAAGATCAGGTGACACTGAAGTGGGGTGGCCCTAATGCAATGACTGGTGTCCTTATAAGAAGGGAGATTTGTGGGCAGACAAACAAGGGAGAGGCCACATGACAACAGGAGGCAGACCAGGGTGATGAGGTCACCAGTGTGGGACTCAAAGTTTGCTGGCACACCAGCAAGAGCGCCCCCAGCCTCCACAAAGAACCAGCCTACTGGCACCTGGGTCGTGGACTTCTGGCCTACCGAACAGGAAGAGAGTAAACATGTGTTGTTTTAAGTCACCCAGTTCGTGGCTTTTGCTCACGGCAGCCACAGGAAACCTCATTCTGCCTTTGAAAAGTGTGGCCTGGCAGGTGGACAGTGGCTGTCCTGCCTGGACTGGCAACTTTACCTGGTGACAGGAAAGTTGGCCTGCTTTAGCGGCCCTTGCAAAATTTATGAGAAGGAAGATGTCTTGATAGGAGAGGGAATGTGAGCTGGGCTGTAAGCGATCCGGTGGCCATCTGTTCAGTCGGCTGCTTGCCTGTCCACGGGGTCGTGGGGCCACAGGCACCAGCTGGGATGGGGCCAGGCAGGGGCTCTGGGCTGCCCAGTGTGTCCATACCCGGGCAGGAGCAGAGACCCAAGTCCTCACTCACGGAGGACTGGGAACCGCGGCCCCGTCCCGGTCACTTCAGTGGAGCCTTTACTTCACATAGTAAGGTAGCTGCTCTCACCCAGAGATTCTTTTTGTCCCCCTGCTTGGACACTGGGTGATGTCTGAGGACATCTATGGTTGTCACACTGGGGGTGCTCCCAGCATCAAGTGGTTGGTGGCCCGGGACGCTGCTCTACACAGTGCCCAGGGTGGCCACCCACAGAGAGTTACTTGTCCAATGTCAACTGAGTTTAAATAAAGCCCCTGAGTCCTCTGCACATGACCCCCCAGAGGCCGGGCTGCACTGTGTGGCACTCTGGAATCCTGGTAAGAAGGTAATTCTGGAAGGGTCCAGGCACAGAGGAAGAAATGTGCCCCCAGCAGGCAGGCGGATAGGACTCCAGGACATGAGGGAGAGTGGCCCTTGTGTTTCATAACAGGTAACATATGAAACCCAAGACTGCCGGCCTCGCGGTGGCAACGTTGCTGGCATCAATAGTTTATAGTAGGAACGGACACTTGATCTGGAGTCTCACGAAGCTGGCGTGGGTGGCCTCGGGGCCGCTGGCCTGGGTGAGGCTCCTGATGACCAACCTGGGGTCAAGACAGAGGCTGTCCCTCATCTCAGTCTGAACGCACAATTGTTTGGTGCCCTGGTCCCACAGAAGCCGCCCCTTCTTATAGTGGAGACACTGTGTCACCATTTGTTCTTGTTTTGATGGGCCGAGGGGTGGGTGCTGCTTAGGGGCTGGTCCAAAGGAAGGTTTCTGCTCACGGCCGCCGAACAGCCGGGAGGATGGGAAAGATGATGGGAGGGATGATGGGAAGGGGCTGAGGCCACTGGCTCCAAGTGCCTTTGCGGTTCTGAAGAGACATTTCTGCAAAGACAGACAAATGACCGCCAAGACCACGGCAAGGCGCTCGACGCCATGAGCCATCAAGGAAATGCTGACCAAACCCACGGTGCGATGATGCCCCATACCCACGAGATGGCCGCCGTTCGTGTGGGGTCTCTGGTGGGCGAGGCGGCGGGGCGGTGGGAGCCCCAGGCCACAGCTGCCAGGCTGGGAAGGGGGGCAGCCGCTGCGGCAAGCGGTGGCAGTTCCTCCAGGGGGTGAACGCGGAGCTACTGTCTGACCCAGCAATTTTATCGTCGGAATTCTACTCCAAGGGAAAACAAGCACGTGTCCTGCCCTGACTGGTGTGGCTCAGGTGGTTGGGCATCGTCCCACAAACCGAAAGGTCCCACAAACGAAACCAGTTCCATTCCCAGCCAGGGGGTCAGGGCAAGTGCCTGGGTTGCAGGTTCAGTCCCCAGCCGGGGAGCAGGGGAGTGTGTGAGAGCCAGCCAATTGATATTTCTCTCTCCCTCTTTCTCCCTCCCTTCCCCTCTAAGAAAAAAAAACTCTTAAAAAAGAAGATGCACGTCCACATAAAACTGCACACAAATGTACACAGCAGCTTGATTCGCAACAGCCACAAGGTGAGAACCAGTGTCCACCAGCAGATGAGTGTGTCCAGCGGCGCGCTGCAGTGGCAGTCGCTACAACATGGATGGGCTTGGAAAACGAAGTTCAGTCAGAGGAGCCAGACACAAAAGGCCACACAGTGTTGGGTCCATTCCTGTGGAATGTCCTGAACAGGCACATCCACAGGGCCAGGAAGTAGATAAGTGACTGTCGGGGCTGGGGGGCAGGGGGCCATGACCGCTGATAGGGAAGGGGTTTGCTCTTGTTCCTGAGGCTTTTCTACATCGTTTTTTCTTACTGAGTTTAAAATGTGTGTATACTGAGTACTCATTGAATACGATCACATAGCCAAATAGAAAAAAAACTAAAAATTACCTGTAAACTCCACCTCAAAGGTCAGCAGTAACCACCTTTAACATCTGAGGCCTTCCTTTCGTATTTCCTGTATCTGTTTCTCTTCTATGGGAAGCAAGCGGAGCCCCGGCTGGTGTGGCTCAGTGGGTCGAGCACCGGCCTGTGAACCAGAAAGTCGCTGGTTCCACTCCCCGTCAGGGCACGTGCCTGGGTTGCGGGCCAGGTCCCCAGTGGGGGGTGTGCAAGAGGCAACCGATTGCTGTGTGGTGTTTCTTTCCCACATCGGGAATGTTTCTCATCCCTGTCTTTTTCCCTCCCTCCTCTCTCTCTAAAAATAAATACAATCTTTAAAACCTACAAGATGAAATAAGAATAAGAATAATAAGAAGAAAATAAGTGGAGCCTGTCTTGTGCGGCTCAGTGGATGGAGCGC
>PVKM010021044.1:0-22876 GCA_004027735.1 Carollia perspicillata
TCCTTGCCTTTCATTATTTGGAATACTTCTTTCCAGCCCCTTCTTGCCCATAAGGTCTCTTTTGAGAAATCAGCTGACAGTCTGATGGGAACTCCTTTGTAGGTGACTGTCCCCTTATCTCTTGCTGCTTCTAGAATTCTCTCCTTCATTTTAATCGTGGCTAATATAATGATGATGTGCCTTGGTGTGTTCCTCCTTGGACACAACTTCTTTGGGACTCTCTGAGCATCCTGGACCTCCTGGAACTCTATTTCCTTTGCCAGATTGGGGAAGTTCTCCTTTATTATTTGTTCAAATAACTTTTCCACCTGTTGCTCTTCCTCTTCTGGTACCCCTATAATTCGAATGTTGGAATGTTTAAAGATGTCCTGAAGGTTCCTAAGCCTCTCCTCATTTTTTTGAATTCTTGTTTCTTCCTTCTTTTCTGTTTGGTTGTTTCTTTCTTCCTTCTGGTTCACTCCATTGATTTGAGTCCCAGTTTCCTTCCCATCACTATTGGTTCCCTGTACATTTTCCTTCACTTCACTTATCATTGCCTTCATTTGTTCATCTAATTTGCGACCAAAATCAACCATTTCTGTGAGCATCCTGATCACCATTGTTTTGAACTGTGCATCTGATAGATTGGCTACCTCTTGGTCGCTTAAAAGTATTGGTTCTGGGGCTTTGAGCTGTTCTTCTGTTTGAGTCATTTTTGGTCAGGTGGCAGCTGTTACATATGGGTGGCGAAGCCTTAGGTGTTTTACCAGGGTAGGGCAACCCAGTCACTGGGTTGTGACACTATCTGTGGGTGTGGGGTCAAATAGGGATCAATGGTGCCTGTTCTGTGCTGTCTTGGATTTGCATCCCCTCTGTTTCCTCCCACAAGCACACTGGCTTCTCCTGGCCGTGGTTCCCAGGTGGGCGGGCCTATGCACGCTCCAGGATGCTGCAGGTCTCCCCAATGACCTCTCCTGTGAGGCTGGGAGTCTCAGTACCTTTTCAATTGGTGATTTTAGGCTTTATTTCCCATAGCTGGGGCCCTGGGCTGTGCAGTCTGTCTCACTGCCTGCTCTTGCCAAGTTAATCTGCATGCGAATGTGTGTCCATGGTCAGCCAACCACCCCACGTGCCCTACATGCTCTGCTCGTCTCCTCCTCACATCTGGGGTCTGCAAGTTCCAGGCCACCTAAGCTCCCCAGCGCTCCCAGGTCTGCCAGCCACTGCCTTTTCCTGCCCGTTCCCTCTTGGCTGACTCTGCCCCTCTTACCAGTCTCATTGAATGGTTGTTGGACTTCCGTAGTTCAATTTTCTGTGCTCTGGTTGTGTTATTGTTTATAAATCTCTGTTGTCCTTAATCTTGGTTGTGTGAGGAGGCACAGTGTTTTCAACTATGCCTCCATCTTGGCCAGATGTTTGATTCTTCTTTTTGTCTTATTTTTTATTATATCCATTCCTTCTTTTCCAAATTTGTGCTTTGAATTCAACCTTTTTTGACTCAGAGAGGTCTACTTAATTATTCAACACAACTTTACTGAGTACATACTGCAATAATGCCCATTGTTTAGTGGCTTCAGAGACACAAGGGAGTGGAAAAATTGGTTGTTGCCATGAAATGCTTATAATCTATTTGTGGAGATAAAAGCAATACATGCCTGGATCACTATAGGACATCTGAAGGTAGCACATGGACAAGCCAATAATTGTGGTGAGAGGCTGAAAGGTCAATGAGCTTAAGCTCAGGGAAATTGGGGCAGAAATTAATTTGTAATTATAAACTAAGACTTATGGAAAACAAAGAACTTGAATTGAGAATACTATTCCCAGTGTGCAGAATATCCTAAAGGCCTAACTTCTAAAAAGAGTTAAACATGTGGAACATAAAATGTGAATCAGCCTCGCTAAGTAGAATGCTCTGAGTATTCTATGGGTGTTGAGAGACAAAGTCTGAAAGGTTAATTGAGACTAGTTAGTAGAAAGCATGGAACCCCCAAAGAAGGGTATAGTTTTATTATAGCAAGTAACAGGAGCAGCTATCCATTTTGATCTGGAGACTCATTTAGCACAATGAGAACAAGAAAATATTTTAGAAGGCATTTACAATGATTTCATTTGTGTGTCATTTAAAAATAATAGTAATATACTCTTGCATATGTAGCCAAAATACTACTATGACCAGTCTGCAACTTAAGCCCTGGTAAGGATGGTTAAATCGTGTATGCCACACCTGGAATAACTTAGTCTAACACGCCACACCCTCATGCATGGGCCAGTTCTCTCTTCTGTCCTCTCTTCTCCCCTTCTTCCCCTCACCTCGGTCCACCCCCTCCTGTGATTTCTGCTCAAACAGGACCTTTATCTGAAGGAAATCTTTCAAGTTTGAGGCAATGAAGAGCTTTAGTTCATAAGCATAAAAAATACCATTGAGTGTTTGACATCTCTGTTTTGAAAGATTTTGTTTAGTGATTCTCTTTTATTCTTTCTCTTTCTCCTGCATTATTCTCTCCTTGGAAACAGAAATTGATTAGAAATTAACAATAAGCACAAAACATCACAACCCTCCTATTTTATTGGCAGAAATAATTGCTTTTTCCCAGCCTGTGTCCTATCCACCTTCAGAACTTTGGGTCACCCTGCAATGAGTGGCACTACTTTGCTGGGCAGGATGAGAAGTAGACTCTTAGGTTCGGCGTGTGGTTCTCTCCAGGCCCTATAAGCTCTCCAGGTTTTCCTACCAAGTTAGCAGTATCTAGCAGATACAATGACAGGAGGACATGTCTGTCCCACCAGTTATTCCCTGGAAAGCTCTGCCTGAGGTCAGATTTACGGGAATTAAGAGCATGTCATATTCAGCTCCACAGTAAAGCAGATTTTATATTTTATTTCTTTTGTTGACAAAATCATTTCTTCATTTATTGGGTTGGTCAAAAAATCCATTTAATTTTTTCTGTAAAATAAAAGTCACTTTTTTTTCATTTTCACCAATAACTTTATTGATTTGGATATTTTGAGTATACTGACTACTTCTGCTCTTGGCTTCTAGTGGGTAGAGGCCAGGCATGCTGCTAAACATCTTTCAATGCAGAAGACAGCCCCACAGTGAAGAATTACTTGGCCAAAATGTCAACGGTACCAAGAAACTTCGCAAACCACTTTTAACTGTTCGATCAGTCACAGCACCTTCTCCATACACAGCAAAGATCTTTTTTTGCTTTTCCATTGTGATTTTACCTTTCTTGAAATAATAAAGCATAAGCTAAAAGCTATATTTTCATCCATCTTCAGTAATTAAATGGCCACACTAAAATTCACCAATTTTGATAAGTTCTTTTAATGCATGCTGATATGACAGCTGTCACAATGCAATCTAACAGAACTGTTTCAAATGAAGTTAAAGATAACTAAGTGCTACTAGACCCATTGTGCAGAAAAAGAAACGAAACTAATTTTTTGACTAACCCAGTATTTCCCCTTAAACAATCTATTATTAATTTATAAGGGCAGCATTTGCTTATGTTTTTATTTTGAATGTCACATTAATAAATTGAAATTCCTTTTCATATCTTAATGAAGTGGATGATTCAAACAAATTATATTTCAGAATTACAAATTCTGCCCCAGGGTTCAGGAAATTTCTAAACTATGGTCTCTAGAAAGTCTATAGTACTTAATTTTGATAACAGAGTGACATTGTAGAGGGCTTTTGTGTGCTTTCAAAACCATTCTTGTTGGCTCTTCAATCTGTTACACAATTTGTCTGCTCACTTCCTCGCTCTCTGATTTGTAGAAGTCAGCATTCTCAGAAAGACAAATGTAGCCAGAGGGTTTGCATCTAGTGTATAACATGTGAACTGCGGTTGGGCTGACTCCTTCTGTGAGGAGGAAAGGGAAAGAGGGTCAAGTTCTTTTCTCCCTCTGGCTGGGGGTAGGTCTTCATGTTCATGGCTGCTGATGCAGAACTCTGTTTAAATGATGCCGGATGTGAGGGGGCGGCAGCAAGTACAAAACAGTGAAATAAATTACCATATATATCATGTTCTGGTGGGGAAGATAGAAGTGATGTGTGTAATGAATCAAAGCTGGAAGCAGTTCTGGCACAAGGTGATAGTGAGCGAGACTGCTCTCTGTGGCTCAGCGTTAGCTTCAGAGGGCTCTGTGTGAGGAATATGTGAGTAAGCAGAAACCGCTCACTGTAATGTGACAAGGGAGGACATTTGTGAGGGTACAGGAGATGGTTCGTTATTGTAGTGAGGATCTGTTATTTCGCCCATTCCGCACTCTTGATTTTCCTGTGGGGCAATCCTTCCCTGCTGCATGCAGCCTTGCCTGCACTCATTTACTGAGCCTTCCTCTTCCCTGCCAAGGCATGGGCATGTGACTCAGCCTGGACCACAGTCTCCTCCTTTTCCTGAGTGCAGTGATCTGATGATGGAAACGGTCTGCAGCTGATTCATCCTGACAGCAGCGCCTTGACTCTGTAGCCCACTTGCTTCCACTCCCCAGAGTTAACCTGGTTGCTCTTTCTTTGAGCCCTGGGTCTTCTGATTCCTTTTGTTTATGTAAGCTATCATACATGCCTAGAAAATATTTCTGCTTTCTGCTCAAGTTAGCCAGGGTCACTTTCTTTTATATGCTGTGAAATATTCCAGTTGATATTTTCAGGATACATGGGCCCTCGGATTCTTGGTGGTGTGTCAAACCAGTATAAAGGTTATCTGCCTGAATCTCATATGGTCAGACTGGAAAATAGACATGGGAAAATAGAAAGAGTAGACTTGGGATACAGTTAGACTTAGGGCATTGTTCTAAGGACTTCTGTGAAGGAAGAAAACATGGCCTCGCGTGGATGATGTCTCAGGGATCTTTCTAGTTATGGAACCATTTTGTAAACTCTGAGTGTTCTTTTCTACTTTGGGGCCATAATAATCATACCTCCTTCTCAACGGAAGTGAGAGTTAAGTCTGACTGCATTGATAATGACTGGCACCAGGCTTGGTACGTCGAACATGCTTGATTAATGTTGATACTGTTCTTTCCTCTCTTCGATCACTGTCTCAGTCTCCCTTCAAAGATTCTCATGAGGCTTGTGGACTAAACAAAGCATTGAAATGGAGGGATTGAGTGAAAAGGATAAAGGACTCATGGACATGGACAACAGTGTGGTGATTGCTGGGGGCAGGGGTGTGTATGAGGACCAAATGGTAATGGGAGAAATACAATAAAGATTAAATAAAAAAAGAAATGAGTTATGGTTTGTTTTGAGCTTCTTCAGTAGGTTGCTTTCCATAGTAGATGATGAAGTGGACTGTCTAGATTGAGGTATGGATGTGTGTTCTTTTGGAGACTTTTCATTAATATGCAATACTTTGTTGGTAACAGTCTCAAGGAAAGGCTTAAGAATCTCAGTGTTTTAAAGATGACAGCACAACACGTTATATAAATTTCATGGCCTGGGCCTGACTAGAGAAGTGGGCACAAATTTAATCCCATTAACATTATTATCTTCATCTCATTAAATCCAAAATCTACTTGCATATGAATTATTAAACCCCTACTCATGTGTCCTCCAGGGTCCAGTGAAGGATCTGCTTTGGGCCTGCCTCTCTGCTCCATCACGTGGGCACTGCTCTGTTGTGTTTCTGCATTGAGGTCATGATTTGATTCTGTTTTTCTCTTTGGCATTGTCATGAGGAAGATGTCTGCACCCTTCCCTTACCCAATACCTGTCCTGTCCTGAACTCATGTTTTACTTGGTCCTTGTGCTTCAAGGCAATCCTGATTGTCCTCTGAGTCAGGCTCTTCATTTTTGGACTCTCTTCCTTCTCTTTGAGACTCAAGACCAGTCTGTTAGGCTAAAAGGAGGATGGCAATATGGATGGAGAGAGGCAGTGCCATTGATTACATCATACTCACATCACATATCCAGGGGTTCCTTGCTTATTTCCTTAATCATATATATATATGATTAAGTGTATCATGTACGATTATATGATTATATATGTGATTCAGTGTGTATGATTAAGTGTATATATACACACACACAAAATATATGTGCATATATACATACATATACACATATACATATACATGAATTGAGGAAGCAGATACTTAAGAGGACAGTGCCATCTAACTCCACACTCTATATTCTAGACATACCCATTTTCAAACCTGAACCAGCTAGGTTTGAAACTACATTTCTTAGAGAAAGCTAAATCAGGGGTTATTGTTTCAGTGACTTAACTTCTTTTGCTCTTAACCATGATTTGATTGCAGTTCTATACTATCATCAAACAGGACTATTTTTACCATTAAATATAATCCATTAAAGAGTAAAATAAGTATCACTACCGTATTTTTCCATCTTTTGCCAGGAGGTGATGTTAATGCTTTACAAACTCATAATCTTCAGTTATTGAGACTAGAATATTATAGCAGCAAAAGAGGTAGTAGTCTTTAAAATAAATTACATATTGTTTGGAAATTAACTCCTTATCAGATATATCATTGGAAAACATGTTCTCCCATACACTAGGTTTCCTTTTTATTTTGTCGATGGTTTCTTTTGCTGTGCAAAAGCTTTTTAGTTCGACACAGTTCCACCTGTTTTTTTCTTTGTTTCCCTTACCTTAGGATATATATCAGCAAAAATTTTTCTTCTAGAGATGTCTGAGATTTTACTGCCTGTGTTATCTTCTAGGATTTTTATGGTTTCACAACTTACATTTAAGTCTTTTATCCATTTCAAGTTTATTCATGTGTATGGTGTAAGTTGGTGGTCTAGTTTCATTTTTTTTTGCATGTACCTGTCCAATTTTCCCAGTTTAATTTATTGAAGAGACTGTCTTTACTCCATTGTATGCTCTTGCCTCTTTTGTCAAAGAATTTATACAACTCTATACCAGAAAGAAAAACAATCAAATAAAAAAATGGACCAGAATAGATACTTCTCTAAAGAGGACATACAGATGGACAATAGATGTATAAAAATGTTCAATATCACTAATCATTAGAGAGATGCAAATTAAAACCACAATAAGATACCATCTCATACCTGTCAGAATGGCCATCATTAATAAATCAACAAGCAACACATGCTGGTGAGGATGTAGAGAACAGGGAACCCATGTGAAATGCTGGTGGGAAAATAGACTGGTGCATCCACTGTGGAAAACAGTATGGAATTTCCTCAAAAAATTAAAAATGAAAATGCCTTTTGATCCAGTAATCCCATTTCTGGGACTATATCTGAAGAAACCCAAAACACTAATTCAAAAGAATATGTGTACTCCTATGTTTGTTTAAGTGTTATTTACAATAGCCAAGGTCTGGAAACAGCCCAAGTGCCTGCCCATCAGTAGATGAATGCATAGTAAAGCTGTGTGTGGTACATTTATATGACAGAATATTGTAATTTATATGACAGAATATTATATGACAGAATATTTATACAGTAAAAATGAAGGAAAACTAACCTTTTGCAACAGGATGGATGGACCTGGAGATTATGCTAAGTGAAATAAGATAGTCAGAGAAAGACAAATACCATATGATCTCACTTATATTTAGAGTCTGATGAACAAAAGAAACTGATGAACAAAATAGAAACAAAAGCATGGATACGTGGAACAGATTGACTGCTGTCAGGGGTAGGGTGGTAAAAAGTAAAGGGATTAGCCAAAGACATATATGCATGACACCTATACACAGACAACAGTGTGGTGACCGCCAGAGGGAAGGGGGGGTTTGGGGGAGGCAGGCAATGTGGGTGAGAATGGGGACATCAGTAATAATGTCAACAATAAGAATAAAGGTTTAAAAAAGTAAATTATAGTTGTTGTGACTAACTTCTGTGCAACAAAATTTATATATTTTGAAACTTAGCAAAAAGTTTCATTAAAAAATTAAAAACCAAATTGTTGCTATATTGAGGCAATTTAGTACTTTACTTTTTTCTTTTATTAATTTGTGGCAAACATCTGATGACCATTGTTATATCTCAGAAAAGCAAAATGCATAATATAGGAAAATATTGGCAATTCATTCAACTTTTTGGAAGCAAATTATTGTGGTTGGGAGGATTTTTTCCCCTAAGATTACAAAAAGAAGTTTTAGCAAATAAAGCTAGTCATCTGGCATTTCAGTATGCCTTCATCTTATTTCCTTTCTCTAGTCACTGAGTGAGGTTCTGAAATTCTCCATGACTTCTGTTTAAAGTCTGCTGCCATCCACTTGTTCTTACATTTCCTTCAGGGCCCTTTGTTCTCCTAGTAATTACAAAATCACAATTAATTCACTCAAAGATACTTTTCAAAGCAAGGAGCTGGGACTGGACTATGGTTACTGCATCTTGCTCTAAGGGAGAGGACAGGGATTTGGAGATCTGACAGCAATGAGTTTAAATTCTGGGTGTGCCACCACTTGCTCAATGTATAACCCCTAGCACCTCATTTCTTTAGATATAAAATGGCAAAAAGCCTGCCTACTTCAAAAGGAAATTTTTTGGTTTTGGAAAAATTTTAAATATGGCAATTTTTCCCTCTAATTTAGGAAAATAAAATATTTTACACTATTTTCATCTTGGAGGCACATTCAACTTTTCCAGGCCACCAAACTGCCATTTGGAAAGTGATTTCTTATCAGAAGAGCCATTGACAATTCCAATCTGAAGCACTTGGTCTTTTTACAGAAGGAGCAGCTCTAATAGTCAGGAGATGGGGCATATTTTCATGAATGGTTAGCCAATTTATGGATACTCTTAAGGAACTGAATTCTGAACATGGAATTTAATGGTAAGGATGTGAACATGAATTTTTCTAAGCATCTGATCTGTTGAATGCATTCAGCTGGTCACTGAATATATCTGTACATGCACTTTAAATGATCACAAGTGCACTAACGATATGTGTTTATGGGTGTCTTTATTACATGCATGTATGTGTTTTTGAGGGCAACATTAGTGTTTCTTCTCTTTGTCCCAGAGAGAACACTGTCATATTCCATGTGGTAAGAATAAAAGTGCTTGAAAGCTTTATTCAAACAAATGTACATTGAAAATTTATTTAAAATAAGGTTATTAAAAAATTAACATCCAATAAGGGAGGATAATTCAGTATATGGGTTTACTTTTTTATGACAGAATATTATAAGATTTAAAAAATTATATGTATGTTGAAAAGAGAAGTATAAGTTAAAAATGTCTTTCATATCTTGCTTCAAATTGCAAAGTCCCTCCTGTCATAAGGATATGAGAAGTTTGTTCTTCCTTCGGATGAAGCCATCGGCTAACACAGATGGTCACCTCAGTTACCAGGTAAAGTTAGGATGACCTGTGTGTGACCGATAACAATGTTAAGTCCTCTTACTTGAAAAATTTTTAAATATGTCTTAGAAACATATATGTAATGGCTTGTATCTGGGTATAAAGAAGAATGAGATTTCTTTATGTCTTTGTGATCCTTATTGAATTGTTTGTAATGCTCATCACATTTTCGTTTAATGCTTATTCAATAAACAAATGTCTTTTTTCTCTTCTGTCTTTGTAGAGAGGATTTATGGGTTGGGTGAAGATTTGTTCTTAATTATATTTATTTCCTCAACATGTGTGAAGGTCTTAGTAATGTAGAATATATGTATGAAATGGTAAGTAAAAATCCATGTAAAATTATATATACACATGTTTTTCAATATACAGTACATATATTTTAAATATATAAATCTAGAAAGACATGCACACATTAACAAAAGGTAGCATTATGAGTGGTTTTATTTTTATTTCTTTCTAATTGTTTTCATTATTTTTTCTATAATTGTATATAGTACTTCTAAGGCTAGGAAACACATTTTTTAAAAAATGATTTGAGGTCTTTAAATGACATACTAGAACTTGAGTGTAATCATGAAACTAGTGAGAATAAATCACAACTCTGAAGTTACTCATAAGTTGTGGAGGAGAACTTGTCTTTAGAAATAGGAAAAGAAATTGTGAGTGGCTTGGGAAGCACCAGTAAACCATAGACTACTGTTCTCATCTATTGGTTTAGCATGGAGAAGAGATATCTTCCATATAATTTTGGGAAAGGGAGAAAAGAAGACAAGAGGTATCAGGAAGTAGGCAGAAAATTCAGCTGTTAGGTGTCATGTTACTTTGACCCCTTGTTCAGCTTCTCTCTAATAGTGACCACATCTAAATTTAAAATAATGGACGATTGAAAATAGGGGACTAATGTAACTGTGCCAATGACAGCAAGGAGTTAAAAGCAGAAAAGAGATCATGGATTCTGGCACAAGAAAAAAATCTAGTAGCAATTCTCCACAGGCAGCAAATAATTTGTTTGAGTGCATAATTAATAGATTTGTCAGAAAGCACTTAGATTGTGAAATATTGCACGTAGCCCTCTTTCCAGATGGATTAAGATGAATGGGTCCTCCAGCAGCGTATGAAACCTCATTGCTCAGCGGCTAGAGAATTGCTGCATCTAGAGTTGTTTAGGTCTCTGCCTCTTTGCGCTCTTCTTTCTCTTTCCCTGGCTGCAGGGGGAAAAATGGATAGAATGCTTCTAATTCCAATATTGAATGGTGTCCTTTACCTAAAGGGCATCCAAGCAGACAAAATTAAATCAGATGCTCAATGGGGAAACTTCGCACTAAGCAGGAATTTAAAATAGGGAAATATATTAACATGTTGAAAAATGGTTAAATTAAGCCGATCTGAGGATCAGAGGTGTGACTTTGCAGCAACAAGCCACAGAGGTATTTCATGTGCAATTGCCTGCACATTGAGAGATGGCACATGCCTCCTTTACCCTTGGAAATATTCATGTACTGCATACCTGGGATATAAGCTAGCGAGTTTAAAACCATAGATAAAAATCCAGATTCTGTTTCTCTTTAGAATACAATTAATCGAAAGGAAATACCTACCAATGTTTGCCACCTGACGATTCTTCCTAAAACTGAGGAATTATGGGCCTTAGTGAGTGGAGGAAGAGGAGTGTGAGCTGTGGGCAGTGCCCTCTGTTATTTTGGGTGCCCAGAATGGTTAAGATAAGAGTAAATGAGATTATTTCATTCTCTAAACTTTCTTTTATGGTAAAATTATATTGTTTTAAGGAAAATTGAGTGATGTTTTAAAATTCGTTTTTGGTTTTTTTGTTTGTTTGTTTGTTTGTTTTGTTTTGCTAAATGGAAAAGTGAGGTAGAGACAAATCTCAGTAACTCTCCAGAGGCCTGGTGCCATCTAGATCTTTCTCCTGAGCACACATTTAACAGAGCCAAGGAGGTCAAAGCTAATACTTCTGGTTTCATCAGCAGAGAAATTATGAGACTGTTAGTCATTAGTGGTTATTGTGCAGATTATATTCCAGGGCAAACAATTGTGAATGACACTAGTAAGCACTTAATAAATTATCGCTGCTGTTATTTTATCTTCCAGTTGAAAGACTGTCCCCAACAATTTTAATTGGCTTATCCCCAATAAAGCCAAAACAGTAGAGTCTACCCAGGGCCAGGGTTCACTGAATTTTATTCATTCGCTCAACATTTATTTGGGAACCATTTCATTGTTTTTCAAAATTATATCCCAGCCCTGGCCAGGTGGCTGAATTGGTTGACACTCTACCCCATGCATCAAAAGGTTGGCAGTTCAATCCCTGGTCGGGGCATATACGTAGATTGTGGGATTGATCCTTCATTGGGATACACATAGGAGGCTACTGACCACTGTTTCTCTCTCCCTCTCTCTCTCTCACACCACCTTCCTCTCCCTCTAAAATCAACATGAGACATAGCCTCAGGTGAGGATTTAAAATAAATACAATGATATTCCAAAACCATTTTAATCCAAATCACTTGAGGTATGTATTAAACATATAGATTTCTGTTTCTTATCCCTAAGTCACTGAATCAGATGCTTTGAGTAGTAGGCCTGAGTATCGCACACACTGAGAAACACTCAAGTGTTTCTGAGTGTTTCTGGGAGTATTTTCACAGTTGTAAAGCTAGAATCTTTGGTTGTATGCTCCATGGAATGTTTTTTCTCTTCAGCCATAACTGAGCTACTTTATTAGAACTTGAACAAGAAAATCTTTGATAAAAGAAAAGCAGGGAAACTTTGAGTTGGTTTTAGGATTTAGAGAGCCCTTTTAAATTACTCAGAGTTGGTGGCTTTGATTTTGTTCATTTATTCTTTTTATTTCCACAGATGTTTATTAAGAACCTGTTCTGTATCAGATACATGCTAAGTTCTGGAAACTGAAGAAAACTATAGCACAAAGTTTCTTCTACCCTTTGCTCTGGAATCCTTCCAGTTATAAGTTCCATAAGACTCAGGAAGCACTCTAGGCTCTCAAATATGACCAGATTCCTGTCTCAGGACTCCTGCCTTCTATCCAACTTTGCTTAGAAATCTCTCCAAATTCTACTTGTGGAGTTTCTGAACCTCAGCTCTCCCTTAAGTTTTTACTTGTTTTTTGGTTTCTGCTATTTTTTCTTCATTTGGGTTGCTCCATAGTTTCACAGGTTGGAAAATTAGGAATAGACAAGGAGGAAGAGGATGACTTACATGTTATCAGAAAACTCAATAATTGAAACTAAATGTTCACATAAGAAAATTTGTTTTAGATCAGAGTTACCCCAAAAGTCTAGGATAAGTTTTATGAGTAAATTGGTATTAAAATAAGAAATGGATACATAATATTTTGAGATCTGTTCAGAGTAAAAAAAATATAAGATTTTACTTAATGGTAAATTAGAGTTGTTAAATATAACCATTTCCTGTTTTTTTCTGTACTTTATTGGTTAGAATCAGATTTATTCAAATAAATATAACCATGATGCTGAAATCCTAAATCTAGTCAAATAAATTACAGTGACACAAGGGCTTCTCATAGATGAAGTGAAAATATTCTGGAAATAGAAGTGTGAGCATTAGATAACCTTTTTAAAGTCACTTAGGGAGAAAAATTAAATGGCAAATGAATTCTAATTCTTATCTCTCTCAATATATCACAGTAAACTATACGGAAATATATTCCCATGGTAAGTTAGAGGGAATGGCTTAATGATTTAAAACATCAGGTTGAAATGATTAGAAACCATGGAGCAGTCTTTTTGAATCTCAAAACACTTAGCTTAGTCTTCCCTCCTTCCAAACATGTCAATAGAATATTTAATTCAGGGTCTCTGTGTATGTGTGCGACTATGTGGCTTATAATTGATACCTTGAAAGATCAAAACCTAAGGATTTTTAGAAAAGTAAGTTTTCTAGCACTATATTCTAGAAAGAATTAGTCTTAGTACTCTTTTATTATTTCTATAACACCCTTGACAAAACTAGGGAAATTCTTTGTTTATTGCTTCTAAATTCCAGAAAAAACAAGCTTAGATTTGTCTGTATAATGTTATGGTATACATTTTTAATTAACCCCAAAGAGTGCTGAGAATGCAATCAGTGTAACAAGTTTGCATGCTACCTAAGTCCATTGCACTTAATAAAATAATTTTTCTCAGTCTAGAGAAAGAGAAGCTGAGGGTGACAATTCCTTTAGAAAATACCAAGGTTTTGAAAGACCTTGAAAAAAATCAATAATCATCCAGTGGTATATTAAATGTCCATGGAGAAAATATAACTCTTGTGAAAAAAGTTCTAAAAATATAGCTAATTTAGGTGTAAATTGTGTCGGATAAGCATGACCGGGTGCTAGAGAAGATACAGATGCACAGCTATGCTTTCTACTGTTCAGAAATCCATTTTCTCTTTTCACAGGTTGGGGTTGGTGTTTTACTCAGTATAAAATACTACCATTTTTTTTAAAGATCAGAATGTATTAATTTAAGAGCCTGGTATCATGAGGAACACTCATAAAAGTCCTCTCTGTAACTCCATGCAAACAAGTCTCAGTTAAAACTAGACAGGAGACACGATCTGATTTTAGCAACACAACCTGCCTAAATTATATGGTCTGAGTAATATTTTGAAATATAGAGAAAAAATAGTGCACTCAGTTTGACCATTTGCATTTGGGGGGAAAGTTTTGTTCCTCAGGAACCTGAGTTTCAGTGAGAAGGAAGATTCTTTCTGCCCCACTGATTCTGATGATAAATACTAGCATAAGATCAGCTATCACAAGTAAAGGCAGCCCTCATAAAGGGTTTGAAAGGAATGAAAAATATACTTTGGCTAACTTTTTAAAGAAATGATACCCTCTCCAGCCACATTACCTTCAGTGACAGCAGCTTAGTTTCAGAAGAAGTCTTCAGAGGAGAGTCCTAGATATGCTTTCCTTTTAAATAAAATGAATTTTGTTCTAATATTAAAAGTAAACCATTCTCATTAAAGAAAAATGAGAAAATGTTAGATGTAGAAAGAAGTATAAAACAAAAGTCTGTAATTCATTCGCTTTGAAACAGCCACTAACATTTCGGTATGCTTCCTTTCACCAAAGGTAATCTTTTTTTTAATTTTTAATGTAACCTGTTTTAATTTTTATTTTTTTAAAGCTTTATTGTTTTTCAATTACACTTGTCTGCATTTTCTCCCCACCCCTGCCCTCCACCCCAGTCAAACCCTCCTCCTTCCCGTGTTTCCACCCTCCACCTTGGTTTTGTCCACATGTCCTTTATAGTAGTTCCTGAAAACCCTTCTTCCCACGGCCCCCTCCCCACTCCCCTCTGGCTATTGTTAGATTGTTCTTAATTTCACTGTCTTAGGTTATATATTGTTTGCTTTTTTTCTTTTGTTGATCATGTTCCACTTAAAGGTGAGATCATATGGTATTTGTCCCTTACCATCTGGCTTATTTCACTTAGTATAATGCTCTCCAGATCCATCCATGCTGTTGCAAAGAGTGTATGTGCCTTATTTCTCTCTTCTGCATAGAATTCCATTGTGTAAATGTACCATAGTTTTTTGATCCACTCATTTGCCGATGGGCACTTAGGTTGCTTCCAGCACTTGACTATTGTAAGTAGTGCTGCTATGAACAATGGGGGACACAGGCTCTTTTGGATTGGTGTTTCAGGGTTCTTAGGGTATAATACCAGCAGTGGAATTGCTGGGTCAAAAGGCAGTTCCATTTTTAGTTCTCTGAGGAAATTCCATACCATTTTCCACAGTGGCTAAACCAGTCTGTATTCCCACAAACAGTGTACTAGAGTTCCCTTTTCTCCACATCCTCTCCAACACTTGTTGATTTGTTTCTGTTAGCCTTTCTGACCAGTGTGAGGTGGTATCTCATTGTGGTTTTAATTTGCATCTCTTTGATGGCTAATGATGATGAGCATCTTTTCATATGTCTCTGGGCCCTCTCTTTGTCCTCCTTGGAGAAGCATCTGTTCAAGTCTTTTGCCCATTTTTTAATTGGGTTTTTGTCTTCCTGAAGTGGAGTCATGTGAATTCTTTATATATTTTGGAGATCAAACCCTTGTCCAAAGTAGCATTGGCAAATATGTTTTCCCAAATGCTTCTCATTTCATTTTAATGCTGTTTTCTTTAGCCATGCGGAAGCTTTTTAATATGATGAGGTCCCACTTGTTTATTCTTTCCTTTATGTCCCTTGCTTAAGGGGACATATCAGTGAAGATGTTGCTATGTGGAATGTCTGAGGTTTTCCTGCCAATGCTTTCCTCTAGGACTTTTATGGTGTCATAACTTACATTTAAGTCTTTTATCCACCTTGAATTTATTTTTGTGTATGGTGTAAGTTTGTGATCGAGTTTCATTTTTTTGCACATAGTTGACCAGATCTCCCAACACCATTTGTTGAAGAGGCTATTTTTGCTCCATTTTATGCTGCTGTCCCCCTTGTCAACTAGTAATTGACTTGACCACAGGGATTTGGGGTTATTTCTGGGCTCTCTGTTCTGTTGCATTGATCTATGTGTCTGTTCTTATGCCAGTACCAGGCTGTTTTGATTACAGTGGCCTTGTAATACAGTTTGATATCACATAATATGATCCCTCCTGCTTTGTTCTTCTTGATCAAAATTGCTGCAGCTGTTTGAGGTCCATTATGGTTCCATATATATTTCTGAAATGTTTGTTCTATGTCTGTGAAATATGTCATAGGTATTTTAACAGGTATTGCACTGAATCTATCAATTGCTTTGGGTATACTACCATTCTGATTTTATTAATTCTTCCAATCCATGAGCATGGTATATGCTTCCATTTGTTTGTGTCTTCCTTAGTTTCTTTCTTCAGTGTTGTGTAGTTTTCTGAGTACAGGTCTTTTATCTCCTTGGTTAGGTTTATTCCTAGCAACTTTATTTTTCATGTTGCTATAACAAATGGGATTTTTTTCCTGATTTCTGTTTCTGATGTTTCATTGTTTGTGTACAAAAATGCCTTTGATTTCTGAGTATTGACTTTGTATCTGGCTGTTTTGCCAAATTCATTTATTACATTGAGTATTATTTTGGTGGAGTGTATAGGACTTTCTTTATACACTATCATGTCATGTGCGAACAATGACAGTTTTGTTTCCTCCTTTCCAATTTGGATGCCTTTTATTTCTTTTTCTTGTCTGATTGCTGGGTTTCAGGCCTCTGGCTAGGACTTCCAGTACTATGTTAAATTGGAGTGGTGAAAGTGGGCATCCTTGTCTTGTTCCTGATCTTAGTGGGAAAGCTCTAAGTTTTTGTCCATTGAGTATGATGTTGGCTGTAGTTCTCTCATATATGGCCTTTATTATGTTGAGGAATGCTCCCTCTATTCCCATTTTGCTGAGTATTTTTATCATAAAAGGGTGCTGTACCTTATCAAATGCTTTTTCTGCATCTATTGATATGATCATGTAATTTTTGTCTTTGCTTTTGTTTATGTGGTGTATTATGTTTATTGATTTGTGAGTATCGTACCATCCTTAGTTCCCTGGGATGAATCCCACTTGATCGTGGTGCATAATCTTTTTAATGTATGCTGGACATGGTTTGCCAATATTTTGTTGAGGATTTTAGCATCTATGTTCATCAGCAATATTGGCCTGAAATTTTCTTTCTTTGTTATGTCTTTATATGGTTTTGGGATAAGGATGATGCTGGCTTCATAAAAAGAGTTTTGGAGTCTTCCATCTTCTTGAATTTTTTGAAATAATCTGTGGAGGATGGGGGTTAGTTCTCCCTTAAATACTTTGAAAAATTATCCTGTGAAACAATCTGCTCCAGGGTGTTTGTGTGTCAGAAGTTTTTTGATTACTGTTTTGATTTCATCAGATGTTACTAGTCTGTTTGGGCTTTCTACTTCTTCTTCCTTCAGTTTTGGAAGATTATATTTTTCTAGAAATCTGTCCACTTCGCCTAGATTTTCAAATTTCTTGGCAAATAGTTTTTCATAGTAATTTCTTACAATCCTTTGTATTTCTGTGCTATCAATTGTAATCTCTCCTCTTCCATTTCTGATTGTGTTTATTTGGGTCCCTTCTTTTTTTTTCTTGATGAGCCTGCTTAAAGGCTTGCCCATTTTGTTTATCTTTTCAAAGAACCAGCTCCTGGATTTATTGATCCTTAGAATTGTGCTTTTTAGTTTTTATGTCATTTCATTCTGCTCTGATCTTGGTTATTTCCTTCCTTCTGCTAGCTCTGGACTGTCTTTGTTGTTGTTCCTCGAGCTCTTGTAGGTGTAGGGTTAGCTTGTTTGATTGAAATTTTGCTGTCTTTTTTAGGTAAGCCTGTATTGCTATGAACTTCCTTCTCAGGACTGCCTTTGCTGTGTCCCATAAGTTTTGGATTGTTGTGAGTTCATTTCCATTTGTTTCCAGAAACTTTTTGATTTCTTCCCTAATTTCATTCTTGACCCACTCATTGTTTAATAGCATGCTATTCAATCTCCATGATTTTGAGTGTTTTGGGTTTTTTCCCTTGGGGTTGGTTTCTAGTTTCAGTCCCTTGTGGTCAGAGAAAATGCTTGATATGATTTCAATTTTCTTGAATTTGTTGAGGCTTGTTTTGTGTCCTATCATGTGGTCTATCTTTGAAAATGTTCAATGTGCATTTGAAAGGAATGTGCATATAGCTTCTTTGGGATGAAAGGCTATATAGATATGGATGTTGTTCAATGTCACAGTATCTTTGTTGATATTTTGTTTGGAAGATCTGTCCATTTTTGACAGTGGGGTATTAAAATCCCCTACTATAATTGTGTTGCTATCAATATCTTTCCTGAAGTCCTCTAAGATTTTCTTTATGTATTGGGGTGCTCCAATGTTGGGTGCATATATATTTACAATGTTTATATCTTCTTGGTGGAGTCTTCCCTTGAGTATTATGAAGTGACCTTCTGGGTCTCTCTTTATGGCCCCTTTTTTGAAGTTTATTTTGTCTGATATGACTGTTGCTACCCTGGCTTTTTTTCTCTTTCTATTTGCTTGGAAAATTTATTTCCATCCCTTCACTTTCAGTCTGTGTAGGTGTTTTGTCCTGAGGTGGGTCTCTTGTAGGGAGCATATGTGTGAGTCATGCTTTCTTATCCATTCTGCTATTCTGTGTCTTTTGATTGCGGCATTTAATCCATTTACATTTAAGGTTATTATTGATAGATACTTATTCATTGCCATTTTTTTTGTCCCTATGTTCTTTTTTCTCTGACAGTTTTTCTTCCTGTTCTTAAAGCAAACCCTTTAGTATCTCCTGCAGTGCTGGTTTGGAGGAAGTATATTCTCTGAGGCTTCTTTTGTCCGGGGAGCTCCTTATTTGGCCTTCCATTTTAATTGAGAGCCTTGCTGGCTAAAGTAGTCTTGGTTGCAGGTGTCTGGTTCTCATTACTTGAAATATTTCTTGCCATTCCCTTCTGGCTTGGAGCATTTCCATTGAGAAATCAACTGCTAGTCTTATCAGAGCTCCCTTGTATGTTACTTCCTCTTTCTCCCTTGCTGCCTTTAAGATTCTCTCTTTATCTTGGAATTTTCCCATTTTAATTATGATGTGTCTTAAGTGGGCCTCTTCGGGTTCCTCTTGATTGGGACTCTCTTGTGTTTTCTGGATTTGTGTGACTTTTTCTCTCATCAAATTCAGGAAGTTTTTCATCATTACTTTTTCAAATAGATTTTCTATCCTGTGCTCTTCTTCTTCTCCTTCTGGTATCCCTATTATATGGATATTATTATGTTTCATGTTGTCCTGCATTTTCCTTAATCCCTCTTCATTCTTTCTGAGTCTCTTTTCCTTTTCTTGCTCTTCCTGGGTGTTTTTTTTTTTCTTTTTTACCTTGTCCTCCAGCTTGCTGATCTGATCCTCTGCTTCATTGAACCTGCTCTTGATTCCTTCTACTGTGTTCCTCAGTTCAGAAATGGTATTCTTCATTTCCTCTTGGCCCTTGTTGTTAGTTTCTATTTCCTTTTTCATGTCAATATCATTTGCAGTGAGTTCATTGTAGTTTTCCTATAGTTTTTGGTAAATCCCTGTGAGCTCATTGAGCTTCCTGATAACCAGTGCTTTGAATTCAGTATCTGATAGTTGACTTGACTCTATTTCATTTAGCATTCTTTCTGAGACTTCCTCCTTTCCTTTCATTTGGGGATTGTTTCTTTGTCTTCCTATTGTTTGTGAGGCTCTTCTTGTTAGCCTCTGCTTCTTAAATTGATCTGTTTTTTATCTTGAATTTATGGTGTGAACTTCTATGGTAGAAGACCTGTGAGTTTCAGTGGTGCAATCTCCTTGATCTACCAAGCTCGCGGGTCTTAGGCTGTTGTTTATGTTGGCTCTGTATATGTCTTTGGGTTTTGATTGTTGTTGGGTCTTTTTTTGGTGGGTCCTTCCCACCACCTGGTTAATTGAGGGTCACTATGTCCACCACCTCTTGTATTCTGTTGTGCAGGTATGGAGAGGTTGTGTTGAAGCTGAGTCTTCTGTGTGTACAAGGTTTTGAGGGTTGTCTCTTGCTCTTGTTCAGTTGTTTGTTGAGAGTAATTTCTCCACCATTTAGTTGTATTCCCAGATATGTACTGGGTTGAGTTACTGTAGCTTCCACTCCTTCATTCACCTTCTTTTATTGTGATTGCTTGGTGGTTTCTTTGTTGGTGGGTTTCCTCTTCCAGCAGGCATCCTGGTGTTCACTGTTTCTACCTACTTATCTGATTTTTCAATGTCCTGTACAATTTTTGGTCTCCAATCTTCATACATACAGTGGTACCATTGGAAGTTCACTCTGTCCCTCAGTAGATCAGCTAGATATTTCACCTGTGTGTAGAGAGAAGTGAACTCTGATCCCACCTATCTCACCGCCATCTTCCTCTCAGCCATGTTCCAGATTCTGTCCCAGATGATAGAGATAAAGGAGGAACAAATCTTGTGAAAATCCTTTGAGAAGTTTTGCTCGTCATTAGGGAAATGCAGACAGCTTCAGCATGGTCATCCAGGCATCCTCAAGGAAGCTAATGTAACCTTTTAAAATTCTGGATTGTTTCTATTTACCAAAGACCATACACAATAACACAGCAAAACCCTATGTATTCACAACTTGGATTTTCCACACATGAACAGTTTGCTCTCACTACTTCAGACACTTTTTTTTCATTTTATGTATTTATTTTTAAAGATTTTATTTATTTATTTTTAGAGAGAGAGAGAAGGGAGGGAGAGAAACATCAATGCATGATTGTCTCTCGCGTGCACCCCACTGGGGATCTGGCCCACAACCCAGGCATGTGCCCTGACTGGGAATTGAACTGGTGACCCTTTGGTTTGCAGACTAGCACTCAATCTACTGAGCCACACCAGCCTTGGCTTTTTTTCATTTTAGAATTTCAGTTTTATCATCGAAGCCTTAACTGCATGCCATCACGTGGCCACCTCTCTCCTCTGGGAGGTAGCCACCACCTCAAGGCTTATATGGCTCATTTTACCACAGACACACATACCTATGATTCAACATAGGGTTCTGGTTTTCATGTATTCACATGCTATATAAATATATTGTACATATGTTTCTTCGTCTTTTTTCACTCAACACTGCTTTTCATATTTGTTTAATTATGTTAATGTAAGTCATTTTAGACTGTTTTACTGTATTTCACTATATAAATATCATACACTTATCCATTCTCTTATTGGTGAGGTTCCTTTACTTTTTCGTTCCTTTACTTAATGTTTTAGTGGACATCATTGTGCAAATATGCACAACATGGCTATTTTCAACTTAATAATGACAAATTGTTCTAAATAACAGTTACATGACATGTACTTCTTCCTGATGTGGAAGCCATGGTGCATTTCTCTATCTTTGTCAGCAAGTGGTATTTTCAGATTTTTATTTATTTATTCGGGCTATATAAAATAATATGTTATTACATCATTGTTGTTTTAATTCATATGTCTAGTACTACTAGTGAGTTTAAGTATCTCTTTGTAAATATAATGGTATTTTTATTTCCTTTTTTAATGCCTGTACATTGTTGCAGTTTTCTTATATATATATAAAATTTTCTTATATATATTGATTTTAGTATATATAAAAACAATTAATTTTTGACGTTTTTTTTAAATTTTCTTATTTATTTATCTTTAGAGGGGAAAGGAAGGAGAGAGGGAGATAAATATCAATGTATGTTTAGCTCTCGTGCATCCCCTGTTGGGGACTGGCCTGCAACCCAGGCATTTGCCCTGACTGGGAATTGAAGGATGATCATTTGGTTCACAGGCCCGTGCTCAATCCACTGAGCTACACCAGCCAGGGCATTTTTTTTTGACAGTTTTATACCTTGAAAATATCATCTTCTAGTCTGCTGTTCATGTTTTAAGCTTGACATATTATGTCTTTTTTGGCATATTAAAATACTATAATCAAATTTATAAAAATTTTTATTTATGGTTTGGACTATTTATGTCTTTAAGAAATTTATTTCTATCTCATAGTCATAAATATTTTTCCCAGTGTTTTCTTGCAAGAGTTCAAAAGTTGTACATTCTTTTTCACTAACTGATTAATGTAGTTTGAATTTATTGTTTTATTTGGTGTGAGGTAGATATTTGCATTTTAACATTTATGTTGACATTAGTCTAACACCATTTGGTGGTTAAATTATCTATGTATCACTGAATGTTTTTAAGGTAATAACTTTCTCTATAAATACAGATTTAATTACTAGATACAGACAGTTTCTGTTATTTTAAACAGATTATTATTTCAATTGTGAATTCTTCTTTAACACATGAAACATTTGAAAGTGTTCTTTATCTTTTATCTGCCTATTTTTGTTAATTTCCAATTTATAACATTATCATCAAAGAACCTGTTTTGTAAGATAGTTGTTCTTTCATATTGTTAAGACTCCCTTTGTTGCATAGTACATGCTCAATTTTTAGGAATGACTTTTGTATGCTTGAAAAAACAAAAGTACTTTTAATGAAATGTAAGTTTTCTTACATGTGCATTAGATCAAGCTTAACATTTTATAAAATTTTGACCCTATCAACTAAATCCATGCTCTTACTGAGAATAATTATCTCTTAGCAACTGACAGCAGTAGCAGATAACAAAATAAGCAGTAATATAGAATATTTAAATTTCAGTATAGCAAGCCTGATCATGGATGTATCTAAAATTCTCCAACTGACTGTTAGAACAGATTTATTTTTAGCAAGATGCAAGTGACATCACAACATGTGTCCACATATAAGGCCAAAATGATGATGTAATATATGTACAGAGCAGCAAATTTCATATAATTTTAGAAGTGAAATAGAAATTCTACAGTTATAGGAGGGAGCAGAAGAAAATGGAATATACATGCCTTTGAAATAAGACAGAATGATTTGTTTCTGTCCATTGACTTGGACTAAACAAGTGGCATATTGGGAAGAGCCATGCAGTTAGGATCACTCACAGAATACAAATCTCACCAAGTTAAGCACAGACCAGGGATAAAGCAGCCTGTTGAAGCTGGAAAGTGAAGGCAGAAGATTTCAG
>PVKM010021045.1:0-22890 GCA_004027735.1 Carollia perspicillata
AATATTTGGTAGAATTCACCTGTGAAGCCATCTGGTCCAGGACTTCTGTTTGCTGGGAGTTTTTTGATTACTGCTTTGATTTTATCATTTGTAATCAGTCTACTCTAGTTTTCTGATTCTTCCTGATTCTGTTTTGGAAGACTGTATGTTTCTAGGAATTTATTCATTTCATCCAGGTTGTCTAATTTGTTGGTACATAGTTGTTCATAGTATTTCTTACAACCCATTGTATTTCTGTGGTGTCAGCTGTTACTTCTCCTGTTTTATTTCTGATTTTATTTATTTGTGTCCTCTCTCTCTCTTTTTTCTTGGTGAGTCTGGTTAAAGGTTTTTCAATTGTTTATCTTTTCAAAGAACCAGTTCTTGGTTTCATTGACCTTTTGTATTGTATTTTTAGACTCTATTTCATTTATTCCTGCTCTGATATTTGTTATTATCTTCCTTCTACTTTAGGCTTTGTTTGTTGTTCTTTTTCTAGTTCTTTTAGGTGTAGAATTACATTGTTATTATGAGATTTTACTTGCTTCTTGTGGAAGGACTATGACCTTCCCTCTCAGGATTGCTTTTGCTGTGTCCCATAAATTCTGGGTTCTTGTATGTTCATTTTCATTTGTTTCCAGGTAATTTTTGATTTTTTTCTTGAGCTCATTGTTAACCCATTCATTGTTTAATAACATGCTATTTAGCTTTTATGTGTTTCAATGTTCTAGTTTCATACTATTGTGTTCAGAGAAGATGTTTGATATGATTTCAATCTTTTTGAATTTGTTAAGACTTATTTTGTGTCCTAACATATGGTATATCTTTCAGACTGTTCCATGTGCAGTTGAGAAGGAGGTGTATTTTGTTGCTTTGGGATGAAGTGTTCTATACATATCAATTAAACCTATCTGATCCAGTGAGTCATTTGAGGTCACTGTTGCCTTGTTGATTTTTTTGTCTGGAATATCTATTCATTGATGACAGAAGGGTGAAAAAATTCCTTCTTGTGACTGTATTGCTGTTGATCTCTTTCCTTAAGTCCACCAAGATTTTCTTTATATATTTAGGTTCTCCTATGTTGGGTGCAGGTGTGTTTACAAGGGTTGTATTCTCTTGTTGGATTGACCCCTTTAGTATTACATAGTGATCTTTGTCTCTTGCCTTTGTTTTGAAGTCTATTTTGTCAGATATAAATATTGCTACCCCAGATTTTTAAAAAATTCCATTGGCATGGAATATGTTTTCCATCTCCTCACTTTCAGTCTGTGTGTATCTTTTGTTCTGAGGTGGGTCTCTTGTAAACAGTGTATATTTGGGTCATGTTTTCTTATCTATTCAGCTACCCTATGTCTTCTGATTTGCAGCATTTAATCCATTAACATTTAATGTGACTATTGAGATTATTCCATTGCCATTTTATTCTTTATTCCTATGTTCATGTCTCTCTCAATTTCTTTTCTCTTTTTTCTTCTTAAGCATTCCTGTTAACATTTCTTGCAATGCTGATTTGGTGGCAATTAACTTCTTTAGGGTTTTTTTTTTTTCAGTGGGGGGTGTCTGGGAAGCTCTTTATTTTGCCTTCAATTTTAAATGATAGCCTTGCTAAATAAAGTTGTTTTGGTTATAGATCCTTGCTTTAGATCACTTTGAATATTTCATGACAATCCCAACTGGCCTGAAGTGTTTCTGTTGAGAAATCAGCTGATGGCCTTATGGGCACCCCTTGTAGGTAACTAATTGCTTTTCTCTTGCTGCTTTTAAAATTCTCTCTTTGTTTTTAACTTTTGGCATTTTAATTATGTTATGTCTTGGTGTGTGCCTCTTTAGGAATGTCTTTATTGGTACTCTCTGTGCTTCCTGTACTTGTGTGAGTTTTTCCTTTCTGAGGTTAAGAAAGTTTTCAGCCATTATTTCTTCAAATAGGTTCTCTATTCCTTGCCCACTCTCTTCTCCTGGTACCCCTATGATGTGGATATTCTTATGCCTGATATTGTCCCAAAGGTCCCTTAGACTTTCCTCATTTTTAAAATTCTCTCCTTTTTTTTTTTTTTTGATGCTCTGCTTGGGTGATTACTGTTATCTTATCTTTTAAATTGCTTGTTTGATTTTCTGCTTCATCTTATTTGGTGTTCATGACTTCTAATGTATTTTTCATTTCAGATATTTTATTCTTCATTTCTAACTGGTTCTTTTTTATGGTTTCTATGTCCTTTTTAATGCTTACTATTTCTTTGTTTAAGTTCTCATTGAGATCATCCTTTCTTCCCCTAAGATCCTTGAGAAGCCTTATAAGCATTGTTTTAAACTCTGCATCTGGTATTTTGGTTGCTTGCATTTCATTTTTTTTTCCTGGGGATTTTTCTTGTTCTTTCATTTGGGGCATATTTCTTTGTCTCCCCATCTTGTCTGTGTATTATGTAAGTCTGCTATGACTCTCAAACTTGTTATGACTTTATGGTGAAGGTGTCTTGTCTTGCTCAGTGGTAGAATCTTCCAGATCACTTGAGCTCGATGTTCCAGGAATGCTTCTTGTGGGTATGTGCACCCTCCTGTTGTAGTTGAGTCTTGAATTCTTTTGGCCCTATTGTGGGTGGAATTAATATAATCAGGCTGACTGCCCATTCACTGTGTATGAGACACTATGCAGGGGCTGCCTTCTGAGGCAGAGTTGTTCTTAGCAGTGTCTGGTACCTGCTGGAATCCCACTTTGGGTGTGCTGCTTTTGTGTCCATTTGTGTCTAGCTCTGGTGTGGTATGAAGCCCACTCCTGGTTGTGTTGGTTCTGAGTCTGCTTGGGCTGGGCTCAAATACGGGTCAGTGTCAGATGTGCATAAATCACCTTGGGCTACCTGTCCATAGTACCACAATACTCATTGTTTGTGGTAGTATCTGCTGGGCCTATGTGTGAGCGGAAGGGGCCAATCTGTGTATAAGGGTTAGTTCCCTCCCACTTAGAGCTAGGGGACGATCTATAAAAAAGCTGAAGCTCCCTGAAGTCCACTTCCATCTGTGTTATATTCTGTCTCCCCTTTAGGTTGCCTGGCTTTTCTCCAGAGCCTTCTGAAGAAAAGCTGTAGAGTGGGTTACAGACCTTTCCACAGGTTGTAAACTTGGTAGGGTAGGGCAACTGAGGTTGAGAGTCCCCCACTTGAAGATTACGTGGTCAGGCACTGAATGAGGGCAAAGTGACCCCTACTCCAGAGCCAAACCACTCAGTCTCTGCCAGAGTTTCTAACTCTAGTTGCCCCCAGGAGGGACATGACACAGGTTCAGGTTGGGTGTGACCAGCTGCCTGCTCTGCAGGAGCAGTTTCAGCTGGGTAGAGCCACCAGGCTCAGGGGGATAGATTAAAAGAGTCTCCCCTTGCGGGTGATGCTGTCCCCTGCAAGTAGAAGCTAAGCACTTTGTCCCAGTCCCAGGCAATAGTCTCTGAAGGACTCAGGCTCTGTCCCAGCTTTGAGTCATTTCCCTTTCCTTCGTCAAATTGAGTCCAGTGGGTCTGGGTTTCCAGGATCTGGGTATCCATGGGAGATCCAAAGATTCTCCCATTACGAGTGGTACCCACAAGCCTGTAGAAGAGGGTGGCACTTCGTTCCTTTCCATAGCATGGGCTGAGCTCACAAGGGATACAGGGGTTATCCAGATCTCCCCTTCAACAATGCAGATACACACCAGCACTTGCCTATCTGGTTCCTAGACAAAAGCTTCTCTAGGGGAAAGTCCCTACTCTGAGCCATGCTGTGGTCCCTCTGCATGGCTCAACTCAGCGAGATCGGCCCAGCCAAGTGACTCAACGGGTTGGGGGAGGGGCATAGGCTGCATGCTTGAGGTTGAGAAGACCGGCCCTCTTTCCAAAGCCATACACTGTAGTCACTGTTTGAGTCTCACCAAAAGCCTCCCAGAGAAAGAAGGCCCCCAAAGTCATTGCTGGATGCAGCCAGCAGACCCCTCTGCAGGGCTAAGCCTGGCATCATAATGGCCTCGTCTGCATTTGGAGACAAGGCCTTACCCCCCAGGCTGGTGATGTGACAATAGGAGTGCTTGTCCCTGAGAAGGTGGTGTCTGAGTCTCCCATGTGGACTGAATCCCCATCAGTTTTCACCACCAGATGCTATGAAGGCTTCTCTTGCCATCTCTGATGGTCTGGGTTGGGGATCCCTGTGTGGGGTTGAGACCCCACACTCCTGGGGGAAGGGAGTTTTACAGCCACCACACCTATGTGCAGGGGCCAGCCCTTTTTGTGTACCTGCCCTTCTTACCAATCTCTAAGTGATTTCTTTTGTAAGTCCTTGGTTATAATATTTCAGTTCAGCTAGCCTTTAGTTGGTTATTCAGGTTGATTTTTCTATATTTTAGTTGTAGTTCCAGTTTGGTCCCAGAAGCAGGTAAGTGTAACTTCCATTTACTCTGCAGTCATTTTGAAATCCCCGATTTTTCAGTTTTAGACAAAATCTATTTGTTCATACTATCAAAAATACGGCCTTTTCTCTAGTTCATCTACTTTCTCACATATATCTCTGTATTAGTTTCCTGTGGCTTCTGTGACAAATTTCAACAAACTTAGTGGCTTAAAACAATAGAAAAAAAAAGTTCTCTCACAGCTTTGGAGGACTGAAGTCCAAAGTTCATAATGCTGGGCCCAAATCAAGGTGCTGGCAGGGCTGCCTCCCTCCAAGGGCTGTGGGGGAGAATGCATTCCTCGTCTTTAAGCTTCTGGTGGCTGTGGCATTCCTTGGCTTGTGGTCACATGCCTCGGATCACCACCTCTGTCGTCTTCGTATTGTGTTTTCTGTTCTGTAGGTGTCTGTTTAATCTATCTCCCTTTTATAAGGATACATGTGATTACACTTAAGGCCCACCTGGTAATTCAGGGTAATATCCTCATCTCGGAAACTTTTAATTTAATCTTATCGGCAACAACTCTTTCCTTATTCAAAGGAGGTAGCACAGGTTTCAGGGATTAGAGCCTGATATCTTGGGGGAGCATTATTCAGTCTTCATTATGCCCTGCATTCATGGTGGGTTTATTGGATGCTTTTGTTCCAATTAGCATTTTGTGTTGCATTCTTGTGATTATGTTTACAGTGTTCACAGCTGAACAATGTAGTATTTTCTGATGGCATTTTCTATCTTCTGCAACAGGTGACTTCTTTAGTGTAAATGTTTTTATTTGTGTATTTTATTAGTTTTCTAGATGCCCTTCACCAAGTCAGCCTCAGTCTTTCCAACAGGATCATAAAATACTTCTCAATATAGAGAAGTGTGTCATGGAATCTATCATTCTCCTTTTTTTGGCCAAGTGGATCCTCTTTCCCGAAGCCTCTCTCCTCCTGCTCCCGTCTGGACTGGCTGCTCTCTTCTGTGGCACAGCTGTCATCCAAAGACCTCTCTCCACCATTGTCCCACCTTTCCTTGATCCCTTGCCTGTTTTGGAGCCACCTTCTCCCCGACCCCATGTCTCCTCTCTTCAGGGTTTTCTCTCCTGCCTTGGTGAACTCATGAGGTAGTTTTCTGGGTGCACGGGAGTTCACATTTTGGAGAACCTTTATTTCTGAAAGTATCTTTATTCCACCTTCATCTTTGATGGATAGTTTGGGCATAGAATCAGTATTGTATCAAACAGATCTCAGAATTCTCTGAGGGCATGTTACCTGGATCATTCCTGGTACTAAGTCCTATGTTGGCTAGGTTTCATTCAGAAAACAGAAACCACTTTATTTATTTTAAAGAGATAATTTAATATAAGGAAGGTGAAATGGGTGCTGGAGAACTGAAGACAAGGAAAGGGAACACTAAGGCAACTCAAAGATAATAACTGTAGAAAGCGGCTAGCACACTAAGGCAACAAAGGGAGAGGGTTGGACTGATTAGGATCCAGAGACTTGGGGGAGGAACCCCATGGTTCTAAGAGCCAGAGCTTGGAGGGGAGGAGTGGCCAGCTCATGCCGTAACATCTGAAGAGGAACATGAGGTTGGTTCTGGAGTTCCAGGAAAGTCAAATACCCAAAGGCTGGAGGGTGACCAACTGTTGAGCCAGGATGAGGGCTGTTACAGAGCGGACACTGATAAGAATAAAGGGCAACGGGAGAGACCACATTCTTGTCCAGTCTTTGGACTTCTGCCTTCCTTCTGTGCCACCTATTGGCAGACTCTACCGGGAAGCTGGCTAGCAAAGGAGAAACGTGGCTGGCAGAGGCCCAGCTGGGTGAACTGGGGCTGAGTGATGATTGTTTACTAAATGGCACAGTTGTCTTCCAGCTCCTAGTGTTGCTAGAGGTTTTCGAATCTTTCTCTGTAATGTAACCTGGGCATTATGTAATTTCACCTGAGTTACTGTCTGAGGCTTTTTCTCTCAGAGATTGAATTAGGCATTGGTGGATCCTTTAGATCTGGAAACTATTCAGTTTTTAAGGGAAATTTCTTCCACTAGTACATTGGTGATTTTAACCTCTCTATTTTACTTTTTTTTCTAGGATTCCTACTGTATATATCATTTACCTCTTGGAGTGACTGTCTAATTTCCTTATATTCTTGCCTTGTATTGCTTAACTTCAATTTCTATTCTTTAGGTTTTTTAAATTTCTGCAAGCATATTTTAAAATTTTCAAGACCTCTTTTTGAATCACGTTCTTCCTTAAATAGCATTCTATTCTTGTTTCATAGATCTTGATCTGGTTTCATTCTTTCTTATATCTCTTATGCTCCATTAAATATGCTTAACACTGTTTCTTCTACATTTATTGCCTTTCTTTGTCTGTCTTTTATGCCAAAGGCTTCCTTCAAATCTCAGATGCCCTGCAGCCATCCTCGCAGGCTAAATGGAATAGCAGTGGGTGTGGGGGCAGGGCTCCTTGATCACCAGTTCTCACTATAGGGCACTTGAGTAAGAATCAGGATAACTCATGGGTGGATAAATTAATGGAACATCAATATGTTTAGGTGTTTTTGCTTTCCTTGCTTGAGCTTGTTGGTTTCCCCAGCGATGAGGGCCTTAGTTCCTTAGTTTCCAGCCTGGGGCCTGTGAGCCTGGCCGCCACTCTTCAGAGAGTGAACTAGGGCAAGGCGGAGGCGAGCTGCCCACCGTTCCTTTTCTCAGACCTGTCTCCAACGCCCAGTGTTCTGTGCAGTGTCTCACTGCTGCCCACAGCTGTGCCTACTATTCCTGGTTCTAGGTCTCCTTGGTTTAACCCATTTAGAGAGTAAGTCTCCCATCAGGTCTGCCAGGGTGGGAGAAAGCAACACCTGGCTGCACGCACAGGCTGGGGGAGAAGATCTGGGAGTTCATCTGCTCTTTATACAAATTTCCAACTGGTTCTTCTCTTTCGCACCTCCCCCTCACTCTGGCCTTTGGAGGCTCCTGCTGCGGCCAACTGCTGAGGCTCTCTGAGCATCCTTCTCCCTCTGGAAGATGCGAGAGCACATCTCTGTCCTGCCCAGTCAGGACTGAGGCATCGGGCATTGCACCAACACGATACAGGCCTGTTCTGATGAACAAGGATATGGTGGGAAGTTTACTAAGTACTTGGGCTATTGCAGCAAGAAGGATTCAGATGTGAGCATTTCCAGGGCTCCTACTGGCTTCACCTTATACTCTCAGGACATAGGGTGTGGGCAGGTGCTTGGTCATTATGCACTGCCCACCATGTCCTTCCTGTCTTCCTCAAAGCCCCAGTGACCCTCACATCTGCTACAAAGCCTTCCCGAGTGTCCCAGTTCACACTTTCATCCCTCTTTCTGGTCTAAGTCTCCAAGGTGCTGATCGCTGTGCCTCCTGGTCATCTTCTTACCCTGTGTTTAGTGTCTAGATTTATTCATCTTTCTAGGTGTTTTTCTACTTTTGCCCCACATGGATGGTGAGTGCTTTGGGGTGGTGCTGAACTGCACTTGTTCCTGACGCCCCTCCCCCAATTCGGTGCAGGGTGTCTTCCAATATACACTCACTCACACACAATCACACACACTCACAAAAATCCACCCATCAACTTTAACCCACAGTTATTTGATTATGAATGAATAACTACTGAGGGGAATATTAATATCACATATACATGGTTTTTATATTTTATTAAGAACCTTCACATGCTTTGTACCACTTAATGTTCAGGGCATTGGGAAGGAGCACCTTATTTTTGCCATGTATAATGCACACTTTTTTTGTCCAGATTTTTAAGAAAAAAATAAGGTTGTGCATTGTACATGGATATAATGATTACATAGCCTGGGCATAATAATGGATATAATAATTTCCCGTGTAAACGAGCACAAAAACATGATGCACTGTATATATGGCAAAATATGGCATGTATCACCTTTCTCGTACTGAAAACACCAAGCCTTGGAGAGTTGAGATGACATGCGGGACTTTGCAACCACACCTTCTTTCTGAGTATCACATACTCTTTTCATTTTGTACACCAATATTCACAGCAGCTGTGCCCGAGCAGGAAACAGCCAAAATACCCATCCATCTGCAGGAGAATGGACAAGCAATCTGTGGTAAGTGCATACGGTGGAGCACCACCCTGCAATAAGAGGAACCAACTCATACACACAACATGGGTAAAGCTCAGAATGACTGTGATGAAGGCAAAAAACCAGACTCAAAAGAGTACATACCATAGGATCCTATTTATATAAAATTCTAGGAAATGCCAACTAATGTATAGTGACAAGAGATCATGTGGTTGCTTGGGGTGGAAATGAGAGGCAAATACTTGCCAGTACAAACTGTAGCCAACTCGCTCACAAAAAGAGCGCTGGCTGGGCATGCACTCTGACTCCCTGGCGGTGGACAAGCCCAGCCCCAGCCGCATGGGGGTGGGTTAGTGGCGCTGTCACGGGACTAGGCTGGCGGAGCCCAGGTGTCTAGTCTCCCAGGCTACTTAGACCCCACTTCCTCTCAGACGAATGTGGGATTGTTTTGTCATAAAAGTACAAGCGTAGTCATAAAACATGTCTTTGTGGGGGGAAAAGGTTCCCAGGCCTAGGATTGTGTGTATGTATATGCGAGACAAGCTGGGACAGGTGTCCCTCTCCCCCTCCTCTGCCCGGAGGCCAGGGTGGCCAGGTGTGATCTCACGCGAGCCTCCAACGGGAGGGGAGCCCTGAAAGACCAGTGGCATCTGATACCCTCGATATCAGGCTCTGAACAGTTTTCCAAAAGGCTCCGCATTCTCTGGGTCAAGAGCTCATTTTTTTTCTCAGAAAACATGTGTATTTCAGCAGAAATTTAATCCCTGGGGTTCCAGCTCCTTCACACTTACATCAGTTAAAATGGCATTCTGGCGAGTTATGTGATCCTACAGGATCCCCCGGGGACTGAGCTCAGCGTGGTCTCCCTTCTCGTTGCTTGACCTTAGACAAAAAAAGAGGAAGTCACGTTTCATTTTCAGAATGATCTTGACAAAGTCTTGCCTTCAAATGGGCCTGGACTGAATCTTTTTCTCTCACGGATTCTTTTGGCACATTGTCCTCCCGCCTCGCGTGACGGAAGCAGCTGTGAGACCTCAGGCTGTGTTCCGCAGGGCAGGCCCTGCGTTTAAGCAGCTGGCTTCCCTGTTCAGCTGACCCAAGGGAGGCTGGACCTGATGGGTGGGAAGGTTTAGTTCTTCAAGGGTCCTAGAGGTTACCTCTCAATTCCCTTCTCCCCTTCTAGAGATGAGGAAACCGATGTCCAGGGAGGAAGTGCTTTCCTAGGATAACATGGTAATTAATAGAGAGTCCCATTTTTTGAAGACACAAACTGCTAGACATAGTGCCAGATGTACATTTATTATCTTATTTATCTGTTCAGTAAATTATCAGTAAGTCATTGTTATCCCACATTAGAGATGGGAGAAATGAGGCCTCGTGGGACTAGGCAGTTTGTCTAAGGTCACACACAATCTGTGGCAGGGTGGAGATTCGGGACATGTACCCTTGTTTGCTGCCCTTAACAAGTTTTCAGCTCTTGCAGGGTCACAGGCTGGGGCAAGGACCCAGGGCTCCTAACACCTGTCCTCTAATGTCTTCTGTGATTTTTTAAAAAATTTTAATTGTTATTCAAGTACAGTTTTCTGTCTTTTACTCCCCTCCCAGTCCACCCCCTCTGGTGCTCCCCGCCTCCCTCCCATTTCCACCCCCCTTAGTTTTTGTCCATGTGTCCTTTATACTTGTTCCTATTCTTCTGTGATTTTGACCTTAAGAATATCTTATATAACCACTAGACTTCATTATGTATGTCTGGTTCCCAGAACTTGAATGTACTCAATGTATTCACCAGATTTTGGTGTTCTAGAACTAAATGTTCGCTGATGTTGCTGAGTAAGTTTTCAACACAACTGTTTTCTTTCTACCCCATGCTAGCCCTTCCATAGCTCCTCCCTCTTTGTCTTCCATCTCTTGTTGGCACCTGTATCACTCATCTTTTGAAAAACAGTTTTCAAGGAAGGATCTATTTTTGGTGAATCATACTCAGTATGAACTTAAGCCAATCAGGGCCTCTTGTAGGGATACTTGTCTTACCTCTGATGGTAGAATGGAGTGATCTTAAGAGAGAAGGAAAGAAAGCAAGGAAAATACACTCACAGGCATGCATTTTAAATCAGATAGTGTACTAGATTCTATTATATAACTTTACTTACAAAACCCTCCCCCTTCCCCCTCTCCCTTTGTACTGAAGCAAAGAGAGGTTAAGTAACCTGACCCAGCCATCATGCAGTGACTTTAGTTTCTGGGGTTCTTTTCATTGTACCATCAGCTCGAAGGGGAGGATTTTGAAGGTGATAAGGTCAAGAGGGAGGGGCTTCTCTGTGTCCTTGAATTGTTTGACAGAGGCTGACCTCTACTGGAGCGTATGGCACCTGAACACCGAAAGGAAGAAATAATTGCCTTAGTCTCCATTTTGGAGAGGAATCGATTTCACATACGCATGCCCAGTGTTTACTACCTATGAAACAGTTGACTAAATAACAAGGTAAAACAAATGGAAATGGATTGGCTTGTGTAAGTCACAGCAGGAACATAACGCAAGCATTCTTCACCCAGTCACTGGGTAGGTGCACCGGGTAGGTATAAACAGCAAAAGACAATGTTGTCTTCTCGAGGGACTGGAGGACTCAGGACCCCTCCAGCGAGGGGCAGGCCTCCTCAGGATACTTTCTCCTCATATCATGTTCCATGTTTAAGGCATGCACATCTGCCTCCTGTGTCACTTTCTGTGTCCCATGGCCCATTTCTATGCCACATTGGTTCTTCAAACAGGCACGTTCACTGAGACTCACATCAAATGGGTTTGAGACATAGAGAACTGGCTCCTGTGAATGTTTTATTTACTTATCTATCATTCTTATCAGTGGCCTTCTCCCCATCTCTGGTTACCTTTTTCACTTAGCTGGCCAACTGAGAATCAGATGAAGGATGGAAATGAACTGGCAGCGTGCCTTTAGCTGCTAGACAAGGGTTCTTTCTTTCTGTGGCTGAGTTTCACAAAGGGGTTTGTAGGCGTTGGGCATTTGGGTACAAAGCAGCATGGTTTAAAGGTTGCAGCCCTGAAGGGTGAATGAAGGGGTCATGTAACCTGTTCTTGATGTGAGGAAGTCACTTATATCTCTTACTGCTTCTTTTTTGCACTTACAAAAATTACTTTGAATTATGGTAGATTATCATTATTGTTTTACATTTTATTTGGGAATAAGTTCTAACTTACCGGAGGATATGCCTGATGGAGGTATCTAGCACACAGCCTGTGGGCATCACATAGTAGTTCAGGATCATGTATAAAATCGCTCTGCATATAAAAGAAACAGTCATCTATTCATTTATCATGCTTTTATCATGCTTTTCCTAATACAAAAGCATTTCATGCAGGCCATTTGAAAAGTACAAATAAGCAACAAAATAAATACACAAAAATCACTTGAATCTTGTCACTCAAATATATCCACTGATAACATTTTGTATTATCTCTTGGGCTTTTTAAATGCAGATTTTAACATAAACAATATTATACTGTTCATAAGATATTTTGAATTCCTTTTTGTCTCAAAAAAATCTAAATATTTTCCATATCATAATCTTCTAGAATGTCATATTTGATGGTTGCATTGTATTTTGTAATATTTTGTTGCAATTTATTTAACTACTCTTTTTTTAGGGATATTTGGCTTCTATCTAAAACTTTGGCATTTTAAACACTTCTTCCCTAAATATCTTCATTGTCAAGTCTTTGTGCACATTCATAATTTATTCTTTAGGATTGAAGTCTAAGGTACAAAAACTGAAGGTTTTTTTCTTCCCATAGGCATTTTCTTGCATTTATGTATTTATATAAGTTTTTTTCCTTCTTATCAAATTTATTGGAGTGACACTGGTTAACAAAATTATACAGGTTTCAGGAGTACAATTCCACAACACATCATCTGTACACTGTATAGTGTGTTCACCACCCCTATCAAATTCACAGAAGATCTTTAATCCAAGCCAGATAGTCTCTGAATTAAGACAGTGTTTTTTAAAACAATATCTTATTGATTGTGCTATTATAGTTATCCAAATTTTTCCCCTTTTGCCCCCTCTGCTTAGTACCCCTTTCCCTCCAACATCCCCCACTTAGTTCATGTCCAGGGGTCATGCATACAAGTTCTTTGGCTTCTCCATTTCCTGTACTGTTCTTAACCTCCCTCCGGTCTATTTTGTACCTGCCAATTATGCTTCTTAATCCCTGTACCTTTTCCCCCATTATCCTCCTTCCCCCTCCCAACTGATAACCTTCCAAATGATCTGCATATCTTTGATTCTGTTTCTGTTCTGGTTGTTTGCTTAGAGAGTTTTTTTAGATTCAGTTGTTGATGGTTGTGAATTTGTTGTCATTTTAATGTTCATAGTTTTGATCTTCTTCTTTTTCTTAAATAAGTCTCTTTAACATATCTTAGTGATGATAAACTCCCTTAGTTCTACCTTGTCTGGGAAGCACTTTATCTGCCCTTCCATTCTAAATGATAGCTTTGCTGGGTAGAGTAATCTAGGTTGTAGATCCTTGCTTTTCATCACTTTGAATGACTTCTTGCCAGTCTTACGGGAACTCCTTGGTAGGTAACTCTCTGCTTTTATCTTGCTGCTTTTAAGGGTTTCTCTTTATCTTTAACCTTTGGCATTTTAATTATGATGTGTCTTGGTGTGTTCCTCTTTGGGTCCAGCTTGTTTGGGACTCTGTGTTTCCTGGATTTATATGTCTATTTCCTTCACTAAATTAGGGAAGTTTTCTTTCATTATTTTTTCAAATAAGTTTTCAATCTCTTGCTCTTCCTCTTCTTCTGGCATCCTTATGATTTGGATGTTGGTATGTTTGGAGGTGTCCCAGAGGCTTCTTATACTATCCTTGTTTTTTTGAATTCTTGTTTCTTCTTGCTGTTCTGGTTGAATGCTTATTTCTTCCTTATGTTCCAAATCATTGATCTGAATCCTGGCTCTCTCCCCTTCACTGTTGGTTCCCTGTAGATTTGTCTTTATTTCAGCTAGTGTAAACTTCATTTCTTTCTTTATGTTGTTGCTGTATTCAGTGAGTTCTTTGGAGCATCCTGATCACCAGTGTTTTGAAATGTGCATTCGATAGGTTGGTTATCTCTGTTTCATTTCATTCTTTTTCTGTGGTTTTGTTCTGTTCTTTGATTTTGGCCATATTTCTTTGTTTTCTCAATTTGGCAACCTCCCTGTGTTTGTTTCTGTGTATTAGATAGAGCTGCTCAGGCTCCCTGCCTTAGTATCATGGCTTATTGTAGACAAGGCCCCTATAAATTGTGTGCGGTGGAGCCTGAGGTAATCACCAGGTCAGAGCAGCCAACTTCACTGCTTTGTGGCTCTGTGTGGAAAGAGGGCTTGGAGAGGGGACAGTGCCACTGCCTGGCTTCAGGAAGTTTGACTTGCACTTGCCCCCATTTCCGGTCACTTCACCCACTCCCCTTATGCAACTTGGCATGCTTCCAGCTGTTGCCTTGGTGGTGAATCCCAGAGTTGGTGGATTTGCGTATGTTCCAAGGCTGTGAAGGTCATTTAAGCAGAGTTTCCTGAAAATCTGGCAGTTTATTCTGCTATCCTAACCCTCACTGATTTTTATAGCCAGAAGTTATGGGGATTTATCTTCCCAACACTGGAACCCTGGGCTGTGTGGTCTGGCCTAGGGCTGGTATTGCTGGCTTCCAAGGTATCCCTCCAGATTTTTATCCACCACATGTGAATGTGGGACTGCCCCTTCCACTGCTGCTGCCTCCCCTCACTACACCACATCTCCTTGCTTCTCTGCCCATCTCTGCATCTCTGCTCCTCCGAACTGTCTGGATGAATGTGGCTTCTTTAAATCCTTCGTTGTCAGACTTCCATATAGTTTGATTTTCTGATGGTTCCAGGTATTATTTGTTTTGAGGCTTAGTTGTAATTCTCTTTGTGGTTGCATGAGAGACAAAGAGTGTCTACCTATACCTCTCTCTTGACCAGAAGTAATACATTCATTCAGTCTTTGATTACAGATGTCTAGGAGTGAATACTATTTGCATTTTATGTTTTATTTTCACAAGCCTTATAATTCAAACCCAGAAATAGACTTGCCAGATATGTCTTGTGATAAGAGCTTCAATTAAACTGTTTATTAAAACCTACAGCCGTAACATAAACCTCAAAATACATACACACATATATAAGATTTAAGGGTTCTGATATTTGTTGACCCCAAGGAAGTTGTATCCCTGGAAACTCCTGCCCATTGAATCACACCTGTGTCAATAGTAGGTGATAGATTATTTTAAAAACTTGCCAATTTAATAGTAGGTGATAGATTATTTTAAAAACTTGCCAATTTAATAATGTCACACACATATATTTAAATTTTCCTGAAATTGAAATTTTTGGATTTTTATGATATGCTTACTGAACTTTTAATCTATAAAAGCTCTTTAATTTGTATTTATTTACATTTTTACATATATGAGGCACAGCCTCTGGAAACAAATGGCCTTGTTGTTGGCCCAGCCCAGGCTCGGTCACTTTTGGTCATGCTTAGAAAGCCTACCCCAAGATTATATGAATATGAATTCCTACTTTTTTCAGGTACTTTTGGGTATAATTTCTGCATTTCCAGATTTAAAAACCTACCTTTGTGGCTGCCTTGGTTACTCTCTTTCCCCCTCTAGATCCCCTTCCTATCCTTTCCAGCTGCTCTGTGCCACAGGAGGCTGCAGGAATGGGCTGCCTCTCCTTCGGGCTTTTGGTTGGGTTCGGCCAATGGCTGGAAGTGAGAGGAAAGGGGGAGCTGGATTCTTATATTGCAGAGTGCAGCCTGCGTCAGGCTGAGAAGTTGGGATTTAATTCTGTTTCTAGTGGGAGACTGAGCAGGATTTTCAGTACAGGAGGAAGATGATCCAAGTTGCAAGTTCAGCCAGTTGACTTGGTGGCACTGGGCAGACCTGAGGAAGGCTGATGGCAGGAGGCCCCTGGCAATGGCTGGTACTGTGGCAATGAGGCTGAATTTGCACATGGTGACTGCCAGGGAGGAAAATAATAGGAGACTGATTGAATAGACTTGGCTAAACAAAACAGACTGATCTTAGGGCTGAGTATTTTAAGTTTAAGGAATTGAACAGTAACATGGCCTGTGTATAATTTCTAGTCCCGGCTGTTGCCTCTCTGGTGCGACATCCTGCATGGACCTGTGCAAGGGGAGTCTACCTGGTAGCTAATAAAGGAACGGCTGCCTTTGTCATCCCGTGGCTAAAATCAAAGACAATTTCTACATTTTCTCTTTTGTTTGGTTGCAGGCCTTAGAAATTATAATTTTTTGAAAGTGTATCTTTAAAATGACAATGACTAACATCTTTTACTTTGGGCACTTACATATTACCTCATTTAATATTTTTATTACTATTTTCCCTAAACGTTACTGCATAGTCAGTTGAAAATCCTACTAGGTAGGGAGGCAGACTGGAATAGTCGAGAGCATGGGCAGGGGTCAAGCAGAGGTGGCTCCAGGCCAAGGGCACAGCTATGTATGTTTTTCCTCTATGACTTTCCAGCCTGCTCACAGGCTGTCCTTCAGTAAGTTCTTTATCCTCAAAATACTTCCGTTAAAAATATCATTTCATCTGGGCCAGGTACATGAGCAGGTGAGAAGGACAGAGAGCCTAGTGACTTTGAGATAGACAGTGTGCTTGGCCTTCTTTATCATTGGCACAACTTTCTCTCAGGCATTTATTTTCCAAGATGATAGTTTTGGTCTAAAAATTCAGCCATAGTAATTGTCTTGATGAGTCACATTGGAAGTGACTTTAGATATTGTGTAACCCAATCCTTTTATATTTTGCCCACAAGGAAAGGAAACTTTAGATCCCTCTTTCTAGTCCCCCGTCTCCACACACCGGACATCTTTTGTGAATGAGCTCCATTAAGTACTATTTGAATAACTTGAAGGTGAGGAGTAAAGCCCTCATCGTAAGCCCCTGGCACTCTTCTCCAGCCAGTTGGTGACTTCAGTTTGAAAGCACCTATTCAGTGGGCCTGAGGGTGAGGGTTCTGAGGGGGGCTGGAGCTCGCTGGGCTGTGTAGGGAGCTGTGATCTGTGCTCAGTGGTGCTCAATAGAGGAAGTGGAGGAAGAAGTACAACCGTGACTTTTTGGGAAAAAAAGGCAGGATGTCATCTGGAAAGTTCTCTCCAAGTAGCAGGAATTCTGCAGGATCCATTCCTTTTCAATAGAAAGTGCAGTAAGGACTGAAAGACTAGTCACTGTTCCATGGTTTAAATTTCTTCTCTTGGTCTATTTATTCTCCACGATGGCATTTTCTGTTATAAATCTCTTTGGTCCTCAGAGAAATTTATTTTATGTGCATGTATCTGCATCGCTACCATAATTTTTAAAGGCAAGACAATGACTGGCAAAGCGGTCCTGAAAACTTTGTGGGGAGTTTTCAAGAAGATTGAAAGGCATGCCCCGAACAGCCTTTCTGAAAGCGTTCTGCGGGAAGCACTCCTGGGAAAGCCGTCCCCTGGCCAAATCCATTTGGAGCAATGCACTCGAGCCCCTTCTTGGAGACTTATCATGTCCATTAAGGGCTCTGGAACTTTCTGCAGGAAAGTAAAACAAAACAAAACAAAACACAAAATTCAGTTTCCATTCTTTTAACTTAATGTTTCTAAACATCTTTGACTTCGATTACTTTTGTTATTCCTGTAAGACCAGTATTTTGTGAAACACACCTTGGGAGAGCATCCTTAAGAGAGTTCCACAGAAACTTTCTGGCAGCCTTGGGTCTCTGGACAGCTTTCTGGAGCCTGAGGCACACCGCGCCAAGGTGTCTCTGCTCTCTGTTGGAGTCCAGGTGAACACAAGCTAAAGTGGACCTTAGAGCTTGCCTTGAATGGGAAAAGAAGTCTGGAAACCATGCAGCTTGAAGTGGGAGGGGAAGTGTCTTAACGGGGAAAGGTCAGACTGACAGCCTGTTGGCAGGGGCTGCCCTTGCCTTAGTATATAGCTGGGCCAGCCTTTTTTTCCCTTCTCCTTGGCTGACTTCCTGAGTCACACCCAGGAGCCTGGCTGCAGCTGCTTCCCCAGCCAGGAGGGGGCACCCCTCTTCTCTGCTGGAGGACAGAGGGGTGGAACCTGCTTGCACTGAGTCCATCCCCTGTGTTCACAACTCAGGGGCCTCTGGAGGAGATGGCCTCCCTCTTGCCTAACTGAGCTCACAATCTGGTTAGGAGACTAGGCAAGCACACAAGGTATGTCGGGAAAGAGAAGAGTACGATTGTGTGCTTTGTCATGGGATATCAGTTTTAAGGTAGTGTAGGTAGGTACTCAGAGAAGAGGACCTCAGTGAGTCTAGGGCGATTAGGAAAGACTTTCCTAGGGTGGGAAGTAAAGCTGGAAGAAGGGGTAGAATTTGAAAATACAGAGATGATAGGGGGAAACAATCACGCAGGGAACAGGCCTAGAAGAAACAGGTGATCTGTCCAGGGCCAGTATTACCAAGTCCCCTTAGGAAGCCTTAGCCACTCTGAAAGGCGCTGCACTCAGCGGAGGTTTCCAGTTAGATTGTGGGCGTGCCTCACATCTGAGCGTCTCCTCTGTGATATTTCACAGACCATCCTGCCTGGCAGTTAGAGTCGAGCGGCCCATTCATTATTCCAGTTATTGGTTTGCTCTCATGTCTTGTGAGTCTCTCTCTTGTTTCCTGGTTGGGCCTGTGCACGAGCACGCGTCTCACACTCTGCTCCCCCTCTCCCTCTTTCCCATTTCCCCTACACACAGTGCATGAGGCTCGGCATAGAATATGCCCTCAGTAACTGTCTGCTTATGGATCGGTCAGGTTCTGAGTAAGACCCATTGCTTAGATGTACATCTGTGACCTCATAGTGTCATCAGTGAGTGTTAGAGTCCCCATTTCATTGGGGAAGGTGTGGAAAAGGAGGAAGGAGGACCAACCCATACTCCCAGGTTGCACAACCTCAGGAAGTTATAGAGCCTCTTCTAAAATCTAAGGCTCTTTGATGCTGAAGAGACTCTTGCCTGCTCAGTTCTGTGTAGCTACAAGCATTTACAGAGTCCCATCCTCAGGCCAGGTGGGAGTGGGGGCTGTGAGTGTGTGCACACGCACTGTGTGTGTGTAGAGGCAGGAGTGGAAGGGGAAGGGAGAGTGCAAGGATGGCCAGGATGCAGCCCTGCCCTGAAGAGGCTTACACTCTGGAAGAAGAGCCAGGGCTAGTGCTGCCATGGATAAAAGACTGGCCAGCCAGCCTTTTGGGGTGTTAGGGTGAATGGGGCTGATTCGGTCACTTGTAGCTTATGACAAGTTCTTCATGAAAGATGAGTCTGTTCCTTTCTGTTGCTTTCCCTAGAGCCTCTTTCCCCATGGATGCTGACTTGCCTCCCAATCACCCAGGCCTAATGTCTCTGCCCCCTGCCCTGGAGCAACACCTGGCAGGTTCTGCAGCTGCTTGGCCATCAAAGGGCGAATGCTGTACCTCCAGGCACAGTCCACCAGATGGTGCAAAACAGATGAAACAGCGGTCCTTGTGGTCCACTCAGCTTTTCAAACCTGAAACTGGTCAGCTGAGGAGAGGACTCTCTTTCTGGGAATTTTCCACTTCTGAGTTCAGCCAGGATGGTATGAAAATGCATGCTGGAGACCTGAACAGAAGATCTGGAGTAGTTTTAGGGATAGATTTATAAAGGAGTTCAGTTGTCGATACCCTGGAGGAAGAAATACTGCCTCCTCTTATTTAGGGCCTTGCATGTTCTTTCATACCTGTGATTTCATTAGAACATCATAACAACCCCACAAAACAGGTGATGCTGTTATGGTCACTTTATAGATGAGGAAGTTGAGGGTCAGAGACAGTGAGAGAACCCCAAGGTTAAACACGTGGTCGGAGAAAGAGCTGCTGGAACAAATGGAGATCTTCAAGCGTTGTACTTCTTGCTTTTTTTACTCCACTGGGCTGAATTGTCTCTTTAAGTAATTAGAATCCAATTTCTAAAAAAGTAGGTGGTGAGAGGGAGCAGGAGAGGAATGGAACGAGCTAAATTCTTGATGGAGAAGAGAAAGGGCAGCATAAGAGAGGACTTGGGGCCCAGAGACTAAAGTGCTTCTTCAAGTTTTCTTGGTCTGATTTTGTGTGTGTGTGTGTGTGTGTGTGTGTGTGTGTGTGAGAGAGAGAGAGAGAGAGAGAAGAGGCTGACTCACATACACATACATGCACACAGAATGAGCATTAATTTATGCAGATACCTTTTTAGTCAACTTGGTTGCACTGGACTACTGCTGTAGCAGTGAAACATAGAAGAGAATCAAGTTTTAAACAAAAAACAACAGGAAACAAACAGAGAAAAGCTCTTTGCTTGTTAAATCAAGGTTGCCCCAATACCCCAGAACAGTACAGTGCTGGGCCCAGGAGACATGGTGTTCACATTTGCTCCTAGTCTTCCTCTGAGCCACCTGTGGCCGCCCCTCCTGGGGACCCCATAGGCAGCCTGTGGTGGACCCATCATTGTGCACACCCTGCATTGCTCATCCTTGCCGTCCCCTCCACAGAGCTGGCAGACGGTCACAGCCCTCCGAGCCTACCAGGGACCCACAGACCCTTCAGAATCGTCTGTGCTGAATGCATTAGTAAGTGGTCATGATTTAATGGGCCGCAACCTCTGAGTGACATAGAACCTAAGATGTTACTTTATGCAAAGCTTTATACACAATTCACAACAAAGCAATACGGAGGATTAGGGCACTGATGTGGGTCTTCAGGTTCCCCACGATGGCTCGGAACCCTGCCTCGCCATGCTGTCTGGGCAGTGCCGGGAGTCAGCCTGGTAGCCAGCCAGGCGGTCATCCCCAACAGCTGCCCCTGCCACCTCCCACCTGAGTCCCTCCCGCCTTCTGTATCATTAGTGCCTGGGTCTACCTGAGGCTCCAGGACAGCCAAACTGGACTGTTACAGTAATCTCCTTATTGGCCCTGTCACCTCCCACTTCCTGGTACTTCATCCTAGAGGTGGCTGACAGAAAGTTTTTTCTGTAAAGCTCAGATTGGATCATTTTACTTTCCTTCTTGAAAATCTTAAAGGCCTCCCCCATTTCTCCTTTTTAACAAACTACAGAAATGATCTAGAAATCGAGACCTAATTTCCATGCCACAAAATCCACTCATTTAAGTGGCCCAATTCAGAGGTTGTTACTGTATTCACAGCTCTGTGCAGCCATCCCCAGGGCTCTGGACGGACCTGTGTGTCCTCAGAACTCTTCCATCGAACTCCTAACCGCAGTCCCTCAGACTGCAGCTGTATATGGGCATAGGGCCCTTAAAAGCTAATTAAGATGAGTTTGTATGACTCAACATAACTGATATCCTCCTAAGAAGAAATGACAGCACCAACAACCCCAGACACTAACACATGAGGACACAGAGGCCAGAGAGAGAGGCCTCGGAAGAAACCAAATCTGTTTATACCTTGAACTGGGACTTCCAGCCTCTAGAACTATGAGAAAATAAATTTCTGTTGTTTAAATCACCCAGTCTGTGTATTTTGTTATGGCAACCATAACAAACTAATATGACCACAATTTAACTCTAGAACATTTTCATCATCCCAGAAAGAAAACGCATACCCACTTTTATTATCTCCCTGTGCTCTCCATCCCTCTTGGGCCTAGGGGGCCACTGACCTCCTTTCTGTCCTAGAGGTTTGTGTATTCTGGGCGCTTCATGTAAATAAAGCCATCTAGTATATATTTTTTTAAACTGGCTTATTTCACTTAGAGTAATGTTTTCAAGATTCACCCATGACATAGCACAGATCTATAATTCATTTCTTTTTATTGCCGAATGATGTTTCATTATGTGGGCATACCATGTTTTAATCTACCCACTCATCAGTTGATGGGTATTTGGGTTGTTTCCACTTTTTGGCTATGAACGAATCTGACAGAACATCCATGTATAAGCTTTTACATGTGTGAACATATGTTTAATTTTTTCTTGTGAATATATCTTGGAGTAGAAATGTTTGGTCATATGGTAATTTCATGCTTAACATTTCGAGAAACCACTCAACTGTTTTCCAAAGTGCCTGTACCATTTTACGTTTCTATCAGCCATGGAAGAGGTTTCCAATTTCTCCACATTCTAGACAATACTTGTTATAGTCTGTCTTTTTGATAATAATTATCCTAGTGAGTGTGAAGTGGCATCTCTTAGGGTTTTGATTTACATTTGTCTAATGGCTAATTTTTGTTTTGTTTTGGTTTGAACATCTTTTCATATACTCATTGGCCATTTTTATATCTTCTTTGGAGTAATGTCTATTCAGACCTTTACTCGTTTTAAATTGATTTGTCTTTTTATTGCTGAGTAGTAAGGGTTCGTTATATATTCTGGACCCAAGTCCCTTATCATACACGTGATTTAAAAATGTTTCCCCCCATCTTGTGGGTTCTCTTCTTACTTCTTTGATGGTGTCTTTTGCAACACAAAGATTTTTCATTTCGATGAAATTAAATTTATCTATTGTTTTTTTTTTTTTGTTGCTCATGCTTTTGGTGTTTCATCTGCTAAGAAACCACTGCCTCATCCAGGGTCATGAAAGTGCACTCCTAATGCTTTGTTCTAAGAGTTTTAGGCTTTTAGTTCTGACAGTGAGGTCTATGACCCATTTTGAGTTAATTTTTCTGTATGATTTTAGGCAAAGAGTTCTACTGTATTATTATCATTATTTTTTGCTTTTAGGTATGCAACTGTCTCAGCACCATTTGCTGAAAAGACTTTTCTTTCTCCATTTAATTGTCCTGGCGTGCTTGTTGAAAATGAATTGAGCATCGGTGCACACCTTTATTTCTAGACTCTCAATTCTATTCCATTTATCTGAGTGTCTCTCTTTATGCCAGTACCACACTGTCTTGATTTCTGTAGCTTTAGAGAAAGGAAGCATGAGTCCTCCAGCTTTATTTTTCAAGATTGTTTTGTCTATTCTAGGTATTTCTGTATACATTTTAGGATCAGCTCGTCAATTTCCGTAAAGAAGCCAGGTGGAATGTTATAGGATTGCATTGAATCTGTATGTCAATGTGGGGAGTATTGCCATGCTACTCTATTAAGTATTCCGATCCATGAAAATGGGGCTTCTTTCCACTTAGTTAGATATTCTTTAATTTTTTTCCAGCAATGTGCTGTAGCTTCCAGTGTGTAAGTCTTCCACTTCTTTTGTTTTTTTTTTTCCTCAGTTTTTAAGCCCTATTGTATTTGAAATTGTTTTTACATTTTATTTTTGTGTCATCCGTTGTTAGTTTACAGAAATGCAGCAGACTGTTTCGTGTTGACTTTGTGTCCTGCCACCTTGCCGCACTTGCTGCTTCCACTAGTGGTTCCTCGGGGTTCCCAGTGCACACGGTCATGCCAGCT
>PVKM010021046.1:0-22891 GCA_004027735.1 Carollia perspicillata
TCAACAAGGACCTGGTGTGCTTTCTCTCATTATTCCTTCCACAGCTCCCTGGGCTCTGCTTTAGTCAGAAGATCTCAGTGATGCAGATAAGGGAACCAAGATAAGACCAAGATGACTCAGTCCGTCAGTGAAGCAGCCAGGATCCAAGCCCTGTTTCCCTGCCCTATTCCAGGTGCCACCTGAGAGCCTTCACCCAGGGCACCATAGACTACTGTTCCTTGGGAAACTTCCCCTGACGTTGCCGTGCTACATGGACTATCTGGTTGGAGCAGAAATGAGCAAGCAGCAGGGCCGTGGCTGACAAAGCTTGTCTTCCTCTGGTTTGCTGACTAACAAGGCAGCCCCGAGCTTTCACTCCAGGATGAGTGATGGTGTAATTCAGGCACTGCAGCAAGGCCAACCTTCCCTGCAAGGGAAGATAAGTTGGGAAAGGTTCACAGGGAAAGGGCTCTGGAGGCAAAAGGCCAGTTATGAAAGCCTAGAAAGTGTTCTTCCTACTACAACCATGAGGCAGGGCTTGTTCCTGGTGAGGTCAGAAAGGCCATCTTCATGAGGCTCCTAAAGCACTCGAATTCAACTGTCCAAGGACTTGACACTTCCAAGAACCAGAACCAGGGCTGGCTGGTCAAGTGGCTCCAGCTGTGAAAGCAGGAGGTGAATGGGGATGGGGAGCCAGGCAGGCTCCATGTTCCATGATGGGCTCTGGCTCCAGTACTTCCTCAACCAGAAGACCTAGTCCCCCTTCTCGCCTTGCCCCATCCCTCCAATGTGCCCTCCTATTTGGCATAAAACCTCTCTCTATTTCACAGCCCAGCTGTACTTGCTGGCTGGGAAAATGTAGTCAGAGTTAAGAGACATTGGGGCTGCCAAGACATTCTAGAAGAAACAGAGCCCCGGTGTGGGCTATCGCCCTCATCAGGACCTTCCACACCAAGACTGGAAAGCCGAGAGTGTCTGAGAATGCACAGCTCAGCAATTGTGTCTGTGAGGGTTTTCTGTCTTTGTTTTTATTTTTGCTTAATCCCTTCACCTTTTTCACCCAGCCCCTAACACCCCTCCCCTCTGACAGCTGCCAGTCTGTTCTCTGTATCTGTGAGTCTGTTTCTATTTCGTTTGTCAGTTTATTTTGTTCATTAGAGTCCACATATAAGTGGGATCATGTGGTACTTGTTTTTCTCTGACTGGCTTATTTCACTTAGCATAATGCTCTCCAGGTCTGTCCATCGACACAGACAACAGCATGGTGATGACCAGACGGGAAGGGCAGTGGGGGGCACTAGAAGAGGGTAAGGGAGGGGATAAAGGGTGATGGAAGGGGACTTGACTTGGGGTGGTGAACACACAACACAATACGCAGATGACTACTAAAAAAGAATTACAACTATTTTAAAGCAAGTAAATAGTAATGGTAAAAAAAGAAGTCTTAATATTTAAAATAGGTATTTTATCTAGACTTTTAAAAATCTATGACAAAAAATAGTATTTTCATTAGAACATATCTGTTTTTAAAAAACACCGTATTTTATTTTGCCATAAAAAAGAGACAAATTCTTGCAAAATGTGCTTGAGTCCCTAAAGACTTCCATATTCACTATTATATGTGATCTTTAATACATAGGTAGGCAAAGCAAGTGTTATTATATTCATTATATAGGTGAATAAACTGAAGCTGGAGAAAATAAATGACATGATTTTTATCAATATTCCTTTATTTTTACAACATGTTATAGCTTGAATTGTGTGCTCCCCAAAAAAGATACGTGGAAGTCCTAATCCCCAGTGTATCAGGATGTGAACTTATTTGGAAATAGGCCCAATACAGCTGTGATTAGTTAAGATGAGGTCACACTAGAGTACGGTGGGTGCCTAATCCAACAGGACTGGCCTCCTTGTGAAAAGAATGCCCTGTGACACTCAGGGAGAAGGCAGCATATGAAGACTGAGGCAGAGATCGAAGTGATGCTGCCACAGCCGATGAACGCCTGGGGCCCCCAGAAGCTGGAAGGGGCATCATACCAGCAATGCCTGAGGGCTCTCTCCATTCTTGCCCACACTCATTATCGCCTGTCTTTGATGATGGCCATCCTTGTGTGAGTAAGACAGGATCTCATTTTGGTGTTGATTTGCAATTCCCTAATGACTAATGAGGCTGGGTATCTTTTTATGTACTTATTGAATATTAGTATGTCTTCCTTGGAGGAATGTCTACTCAGACCCTTTGCCCATTTTTCAACTTGGTATTTGTGTTTTTATTGTTAAGTCCTATAAAGATCTTGAAAATTATCTTCAAGCGGGCATACTATAAATTATTGTTCCTATTAAACTAAAATGTTTGTCAAAATTATGATTCAAAAAAAGAGAGTTGTGACTTTGTCCTAGAGGCTTCAGAGGGAGCATGCCCCTCCCTGCTCCCATCTGGATTTCAGCCCTCTGGCCCCAGAACTGGGAGAGAATGAATGGAGGGGAAGGAGCCAGAAGAGTCACGGCCACGGAAACCAGGAGGAAGGATTTCAACCCTGTCAAACATCACAACTTTAGTCAGAGAAGAGGAAAACCTGAGAACCTGGCCTCTGCATTGAGGGATTAGCAGTCTGGCAATGACCTCTGCGAGGGGCGTGTTTTGTGAGGTAAGAAGAGTTTGCCTCCTTGGAAGTGACTAAGTGCAAGTGAGATGGGAAGCAGAGGAGACACTCAATGAATGCTGGCTCCTCTTTCGAGGTGTCCAGCTTCGGGAGGAAGAGGCAGGGCCATCCACGGGAAAATGAAGACAAAGGGTGCGTTGGCAGCATCTGAATAAGGGTGCAGGGTCGGAGGGAAGATGTGGAGGGAGGTGCAGGCAGATGGCCCTGCGGACCCAGCACCAACTCCCTCCCCCCGGAGAACATGTGGGGGGACAGTTTCCCGCAAAGATGCAGGGCAGGACCGAGTTGTGAGCACCTGACTTGGACAGGGCAGAAGGGCCCTGCACTTCTTCCTCTAAAGGCCCACAGTTCAAGTCTTAAAGTCCTTAATAAATTTATCTTTGCTCTTCCACTTCCAAGTAAATAAATGGGCCCCAGAGTCGGGTGGCATCTTGAGGTAAGACCTGACCCCAGTCATTACTCATAGTATAAATACTTGAATGACTAAATAAAAACCCTACTGTAGGGAAAGAATAAAAAGGAAAAAAAACATTTAAATTATCTCTTTACCACGCTGCACACAATCAGGTTTCCCACCAGTTCCATATTCTCAACAATGCCAGAAACTCACTTCTAGATTTTAAAGGGGCCAAATTCTCTTTTTCCTGGGAATGCTTTAAAGAGTATTTTAAACTAATAAATTATAATGTATATTGGGTTCTTGCACTCATATATTAGATGTTCCGTAACTGTCCTGAGGTTCTGTTGACAGATTGATTGATCCTGGATTTCCATGGGCCGGGCCCCCTTCCTATCTCCCGAGCCATCGCCTGACCTGCTTCCCCAGGTGGTACAGAGTGCAGGCTCCGCTCCTTCTGGCCCAAAGCGAGGAGAAGAAAGCTCATGTAGCTCCGAATAGGCCTTCTGCAGCCAAGGACTCTAATCTCCCTGCCCCCTGCTTTGCCCGGCGGACTCCTCCATGAGATCACCAAACTGCCTTCTGTCTGCACTGCTTGAATTATTACTCCCTTCGCGGTGATTTGCGAGAGTGGAGGACATTCATGGACACAGGGGGATTCTCACTTCAAATAAAGCATATCTTCTCTCAATTCCAAATGGAAAAAAGGAAGGGGAGCACATGTGTGAGGGAACCTGATGGCAGGGACTCAAGTCTCAGAGTGCCGGCCCCCAGCTCCGGGGATGAATCATGCTCACTGAGCTCAGGAGCTGAACAGACTCCAATCCCTTCCCCATGGACAGCCCCTCCATCTTAATGAAAGTCTCCTATGTTCCCAAATTGACAGAGTGAGGGGCCACTCATTAGAGGCGGCCTGGGTGGGTGTGCTGGGCAAGCACAATCCAATTACAGGAACCCCTGTGCCTGAAATGTGATCTGGACCCGGCAGGGAAGGCGCACCCCCTGCTGCTGGCACCTGCGTGGGCTCCTCTCTTTTCCTTCCTTCCTCCTGCGAGCAGAGCCAAAGAATTAAGGCGGCCCTCAGGCAAGCTTGGCAGTAGGGAGGCCTGACATGAAGTCACGTCCCACAACCTCCCAGGGCACCACTCCTGGTGTGAGAGCGGCCTCTCGAAGAAACTTTGATGATACATTAATTCTACTGACAGACAGCCAGGAAGTGGGTCAAGGCTACATCAGTTCTTAGACTCACACCCCTGGCAGTGCTGGCTGCATGCCCTCATAAGTCGGGTCATCTCAGGGTCCAAAGGGACTCTGGAAGAAGTGCTGTGTTTTGTTTAAGATATTGAAGCACAGAGAGGTTGTGTAACTTACCAAAATCACACAGCAAGTAACTAATGGCCTGGATTCAAACTCAGGTATTTTCCAAAAGCAGGTTCTTTGCAGTTAGACCAGAGTCTCAGAACCTCACCTCCTTAAAGAGGCTTCAGGGATTCCGGAAACAATCAAGTGTTTTTTTACCACACTGCCCCTAGAATTTTTTTAATTAAAAAAATTAAGTAATTTTTTAATATTTTAGTCACAAATAGCACAACTCCTTTATCTATTTTAATTGAGATTCCTCATCACATTTCCTGCCAAAAAGTGAATAATATTGCACTGAACCTTGACACCCATTGTATTTGAAGAAAACAAAGTGAACCATTTGTTTTAAGATCCTTGCATTGACTTAGAATTAGCCACCAATATAGCAAAATATAGGGTCTGGCACAAATAACACCCTTTTTTATTACAAAAATTTTTATTACAAAATCATAAGCATGTAATGCTGTAACATAACAATATCACACTGAAGCACACCATATGACATCTTAAGTGAAATATTCACATTAAAACTATAAATTATTACACCAATATTATTACCCTATGGACCACACTCAAGCAGGTGTTTCTCCTGCCGGACCCCGTAAAAGAGCATGATTGGTTAGGGTACAGGAACTGGGAATGCACCCCACCCAGAAGTGGAGGGGGCAGGGTGCCCCACAGCATCCCTCAGGTCAGAGGAGGGTTGGCTCAGAGGTCTCACAGTCTTAGGTAGAGGAGAAGCACCTTGCCCAAGGTCATTCGCCTTCTGCAGGTGCAGCTCCCATCCAACCACTGGCCTGTGCAAGGTCACAGCTGCCCGAACCAGACAGCTTGAAAGGACCAGCCCAGCACCAGACTCCCGAGAGATCTCTTCAGACCTTCTTCCCTGCAACTGCATCTCAGCCCAACTTTTCCTTCTGCTCAGTCCTCAACCCCCAAACTCCCTCACACTCCAGGAAATCGTCCACATGAAAACCATGAGTCTCAGTGTATTTCTGAAAACCCCTCCTAAGACAGGTGGGTGCAGCTCTGTCACTTAGGACTGTGAGACCTGTCACTAAAGAACTACTCTTAAGTGGAAATAATTTTTACAAATACAATATACAGTGATTTATAGCTAAAAATATGTAGTCAAGTAGATTACTTAATAATGTACATCTCTCCATAGATGTGTATATATATTTATTGCAAATGTTCATTTTTCTTTAAATGATCATATGTTATAGCCTTCAAATAGTTTTGCAAATAGTACTCTAATTTTTAAGGCTGAAAAAAATTACTTTTTACTAAAAACAAGCATCATTAACTGGGCAGTGTCCTGTTAACATCAGGAATCACACCGGAGAAAATGCTGCTCTTCGATCCACTATTGCACTACCGCCAATCGCCCGTGGCACCTGCACAAGGCCGCCAGGGTGATGAGCTCTGTTCCAATGCAGACGGCCCACGTCACTGGTAAAGGGTCCACATTCAGAAAGGGAAAGAGATGGAGAGGGCAGTGGCACTGCTCTCCTTAGATGGACGAGAGGTATCAAGTCAATGTGACAAACTGTTAAAACTGAATGGTGGGTAATGGGTGTCAGATTCTCTGTTTGACTAACTTTGCAACTAAAATATATCATGTTTAAGTGTTTGCATTCACTTCCAAGCAGGATCCCAGCACTGGATCAATAGCCATAAACCAGTTATCTGATGGTTGGTCCTGCCATTGACTGGACACCCATCACCCAGGTCGCTGGTCACCTTCTCTTGTTACCTCAGTGTTCTCAAGATTACAGAAAGTGTGGAATCACAAGTCAGAATTACGAGTTGTTCCAGGGACAGAGATGCACTCTGTCTCCTGTGGCTATGCTTCCTTTCTTCCCTGGACACAGAAATCCTGAGCATCCCAGGGTATAGACTGCCGGCAACAGGTGCACGTTCCACCACTCCCATGGCTAAGTGTGGCCATGTGACCATGTTTTGACCAATAGGATGCCTGTAGCTTCCTACAAGTGTCCCCAGGGTGAAGAGATAACTCCTTCTCTGTCCTTCCTCTTTCCTGCTGGTCAGAAGGGGAATGTGGAGCTGACATTGCCTTTGTGGACAACACAGGCCATCCTTTGTGTGCCATCCCAAAGACTGTGAAGTGGCAAGATGGAGTCCTGGAGCCTGGTCACTCTGGTGCCACCAGCCCCAGACCCAGTACTCTGCTACCTAAGAAAGGCTGGTCTATCTTCATAAAATCTCGAGGTTTAGGAAACTTGAAGTGATCTGTCCCATGCAGATGAACCTAGTCATAATAAAAGCAGTCACTAAATTCCCATCATTTCCAGATAGGGTCACACTCAACTTACTTCTGAGAGATGACATAGCTTTACTTTTAAAACCTCCAAAGAGGTGGAAATTACAAAGGCATGCTAAGTAAGGCACTTTATCATCATGAAGTGTACTTTCTTCATGATTCCAACCAATCAGGAGCTGAGGAGGTTATCACATAGTCACAGGAATGATGATTTGTTTGTATCCGGGGATACGGAATATAGTAATGCAGACATTAATAAAACTGCTTATATTATTATCTCAATTAATTACTTCTTTTTACTTTATAGACCAATTTTTCACTCCAGATCATAAGATGCTTGAGAATATAGCTAGATAGCAAGGTTTTATACATGATGAATGTTTAGGAAATATTTTTAGATTACTTATAAAAGTTCTATTGATATTGTATAGTTCAGAATTTAATAAGTAAACCTGAAGGGTTTTTTTTCCATAAATGTCCAGCTCAAAGGACGAAGCAACTGAATCAGGTAATTAAAAGAAAAAAATTACTCATTTTGATGAGGAGAGAGACAATGACAGAATTTTAGCAACATTACAGTATCATGGAATCCCTCCTCACTTCTCCCCACCTTTGGCCAGAGAGTAAGAAGCAAGATCTAGTTTTCAAGTGAAGATTGCAGACTGAACACACATTTAGCATCACCTTATCTGAAAACCTCAGTAAAATAACAGTAAAAGCATGTTTCAAGGTATAAATCACCAAGGACAAAGAACTGGAAAGGACATAGTAGCCACAGAATGTTGGGAGCTAGAGAACAGAAGAATAACTAAGAACTGACTTAGAAGACACCAGATTGCGTAGCCAATTTGAACCACATAATGTTCAGGAATTAGCACCCTCAGCACCCATGGAAATGGGCATAAACCTAAAGGTGAAAATGTGTAGGTAGGTTGAAAATCTCTTTATAAAGCCATTGGGTCTCCATATCCTCTCCACCACTCCAACTCTGGCAGCAAATGCAGGTTTAGTCTCTAGGGAAGGTTAGACAGAGGGTATATCAGAGGACCAGGGAACACCACACGAAGCATACGTTTGATGCACAGAAAGCAAGAAGATGATGTGGAAGCTTACATTCTAGTTATTGGTCTCTCCTAAGCTCTCGGGTCTCTGCAAGTCAGGCTTTTATTCTTTAGCCAGGACACTAGAAGATAATTCTCCAAGGAATCTGAGAAGCCCAAGAAAAGTTATATAAAACTACTCGTATAAGAGATCGCCAGGCAAAAAAGTCCAGCCATGGCACCTGATACTGAGGACCAGGGCCAAGAGCCCAGCTGTAAGTCTCATACTGACTCCAAAAATGAATGAAGCATCAGATTTCTCAAGAGAGACTCTCCAAGTTGGATGACTTATAGAAATGACTTCAAATTGTGCAGGGAAAGTGATTTGCCAACAGTGATGGTTCATTTTATATATAAATTGGGACCATGTGTTGTCAAGATTTTGGGTCAAATATTATTCTGGGTGTTTCTGTGAGGGTGTTTTTAGATGATAGTGACATTTCAATCCATAGACTAAATGAAGCTTATTGCTTTTCCTAATGTGGGTGGGCTTTATCCAATCAGTTGAAGGCCCAAAGAGAACAAAAGAGCTGACCCTCTGCTGATCAAGAGAAAACTCACCCCCTTTCAGATCTGGACAGTGGCTTTTCTTCTACCCTCCAACTCAAATTGAAATGGCTCTTCCTCAGCCGTGAGCCTGAGGAACTTCAGGCAAGAACTACATCATTGGCTCTTCTGGTTCTCAGGCTTGGACCAAACCATTAGCTTTCCCAGCTCTCCGGCTTGCCAACTCACGCTAAGTTCTTGGGACTTGCCAACTTTCATGATTGTGTGAGCCAATTCCTTATAATCTATCTATCTATCTATCTATCTATCTATCTATCTATCTATCTATCTATCTATCTACCTATCTACACATCTTACTGTTTCTCTTTCCCCAGAGAACTCTGACTAATACACCAACTTTGGCAGTGAAATATCAGTGCAGTGTAAATAGAGAATAATGATATGTCAGATACAAAAAAACAAAACAAAATACCAGTTAACTCTTTTTCTCCCTTTCTCAGAAAACTAGAAAAGCAGGCCCTCCACCAAGGAAAATGGGGAAAAAATGTAGAAGTCACAGACACTGGAAACAGAAACAAAGGAGACTAGGGCGTCCCTGGAATGAGGGACTAGGAGGATCCTAGTAGCAATTCTAGAATGTAATTAGTCCACCAGATTAAAACAAAAGGCTCCAATAGACATGTCTTCCAGGTGATAAAAATCGAATGCTAAATGTATCTGAGTGTATTGAGAGGAGAATCAGCAAATTGGTAGAGAACTCGGGGAAGAGTTAGTAATAAAGTATATTAACAAACAAAATTAAAAGTTCTACAGTACAGTGGAAGTACTTACAATATGCCACATTGCTCAAGTATTATAAACACTGCATTTTGTTTTAACTAAAATTATTGCCTATATCCAAACATTTTTTTTGCCAAGAACAATAGCAATTTCATAGGCTTCAACCTGGTATAATGGATAATTGTAGGAGGGGATGATAAAAAGTATACAAGTTGGCCAAGGGGAGACATGAAAAAGAGCTGTCTTTGTCTTCCATCATAGGAAATCAGTCAGTGAGGTCTAAAATTGACAAACCCAGAAACAGGAGGGTAAGTATGTTGCCTAGACACATGGAGGCAAATGAGTAAAGGAAAATAAAAAATGAGGAGAGCTGCCATGGGAGCGAGGTCCAGTAGATGGGTGGGGAAGAACGTCACTATTCTTGTCCTGTTGGACTATTTGCATATTCAAACTAAATTCTTCATATAACTGTACTCAAAATTAAATTTAAAGCCAAAACAACTAAACCAGGAGTCAGGGAAAAATACAAACCCTGTTCCTAATGCTGTAACAAAACAGTTAGAGCTCTTAGGCTTGGTAGATCCAAGGAGAGTTCAAGTCAACAGACTTCAGGTTGGTCAGAGAATCAACTAGATGAGATCACATCAATTTTTTCCCATGACACTTTTTTGAACACTCAGAAGACACCATGCCTATCAAGAGGCACATTTGTATACATCCAAGCAGAACTTTTACCAAGAAGTATAGTTTGTGATAGTTAAGAAAATATTCATAGTTAATAATTAAGTCAAGATGAAAACCTGAGCTAGGCTAAACAGTAATAGAGAATGGTAAAGGATCAGTAAGAAACAAATCATAATTTTACAAAAGTATATTTTTCCCTGTATATTTTGTTTTAAACTTGTCATCCTACTTAACTCTATCGTTTGTACTAGTGTTATAAGTTCTGTGCTTAGCTCCTTTAATTGTTCTTTTTTAAGAAAAAGCACAATTGAATGTGGAAACACTCTTATTTATTTCCCCATTGACCAAAATTCTGATACCTCCATGGATTCATATTACAGAACAAAAACCAGTGGCCCACCTAAGAAAAGAGTTTTCCCAAATTATACACAAAATGCCAGCAAAAAAATAAGTTTTCTCTTGAATAGGCTAGCAAATACAAACCTAAAAAGAATGAAAAATGCTATCAACACAAGAGTGCCTCTGTAAATGCAATGTAGTAGTTAATTAATCTACAGGAAGTATTTTCACCTTGAGAAGAATATTTTCAGTGAAATAGTAGAGGCTGGTGACCAGATGCAGAAAGCTATAGAATATGTTGGAAATGAGGACTTCTCAATACCAAGTTGTAGATAACTCTAAGAAATTTAACTATAATGGAATAAACAAAATAAGACAGTAGCAGGAAGACATAGGATCAAGAAAGTTTGTTTTTCTGATTTTATTTAAGATGAATTGCCTTTTGGATACGTTCGAAAACTCATAAAGAAAGAGCAGCTAGTGGGAGAAACAAGATTCAAAATCCAGTCTATTTGAGGCCAAGTAGGCCATGCTCATAAACTCCACGCCTTTGTACCTCACGCAGAACAATTACCCCAAAATGGCATTCAATTTCAGGAGTAAGAAAAAAATAGAAAGAAAGATACCCATACATAGTATTTGTCAAGTATCCAACTAAATCATTTCTAAAAAGCTGGATTTAAAGGAGAGAGAAGTGAGATCAGAACTGATCATCAGTGCACACAAAAGGCTGTAAGAGAAGACAGATATGCAGAGAAATGTTCCTGCCAGCCCTTCAAGCATCCCCGTCTTCATAGCAAGAATGCACATGTCTACTTAACATAGCAGAGCCCTTTGGTATAGGTTACATTCCCACAACAAAGGGGAAGTCAGGGCAGACAAAAACTATTAATGCATCCGGCCCACTCATTCACTTCTGCATTTCTGAGCTGTTCCTCGGCCTCTGCTGAAGGTGCCCCTGAGACATCTCAACCAACACAATGAAAGGTGAAACTACACACAGCAGGTTTGTTAAACCAGGCTAGCACATTCAGAAGGAAATATCACCCCCAAATAGCATTGCCATTAGCAAACGATATAATATTTATTAAGCACTCAACCTCCTGGAGTACCCTCTTGTAACCAGTAAAGATTAGGAGTTAAAGGCCATAGGAAACATGAATTTTCCTTTTGTAAATGCAAACAGGGAGTTCTTTATAGTTTTTCATAAGCCGAAGTAGCGCATGGTCTCTCAGAGAGTTATCGTTTTCCACATCACCTCAACACCAAGTCATGCCAGTCCCCAGGGCCCTTGGGAGATGTCACTCTGACTTTCCTATCCTTCAGGTCTTCCTCCAACTCTAAACAGAACTCCTCTTTCAGGTGGTGAAAACAGTTGGACGTGAGTGATGTTGAGGTTATTCATAAGTGGAAGGTTCTATTCCCAGAACATTTAGAGACAGTAGTCGGCCCTGCCTAGCACATAGGAAGTACCTAATCAGTGCTGATTGCAGTTATGAATGAGTGACTGGGTGAACAAATGAATGAACAGCATACCATTGGGCATAGAGTGAGGATGAATGTAGAAGAAAGATGAAATCAAAATGGAAATCAGGACATCTAGGCTCCAGTCAAGTCAACTCAGAAGAGTCGGGGAATTTGAACTTATTCCCTTGTTGCTATCCAACCATATAGGCAGGCCAAATGTGCAGCACACTCCACTCTCTTGGAGCTTTCGACCCATGGCTGATGACAGAAGGTGGAAACGAGTCCGGCTCCCTCGTCTACCGTGCTGTGGATGCCTCCACCTGGATTCTCCCAGGTACTTCAAATTTAACCTCCAAAATTAAGTTCGTTATTGTCCTCTCTTTCTTAATGTTTCCAGTCTTCAGTATTGGATGCACCACTCACTTACCCATCCCATCAGAAAATCGGGATTCATTCTTGACCTGCCCCTTCCCTTCCCTCTGTGTTCATTCAGTCCGTTCTTTAAATGCTCTTATGCCTTCAGCCAGTCTTTCTCCACCTTTACCACCAGTGACATCAGCTTGTCTCACATGGATCACTGCAGTGAATCCTGACTTTTTACTCTGTTTCCTGCATTGCTCATTCCACCACCCTCTGCCCACTCTTTGCACTCTACTTCTCACTCCTCCTTCCCTACAGAAAAGGTACTCACCTCTCTGCCAGGCCCTCTGAGGGCCAGCCTCCAAGCCTCACCCATTGGACTTCACAATTGATGCTCTAGTAAATACTGCATGGTTTGTTGCTTCTCAGTCCCACAGGGGTTTTGGTTTTTTGCCTAAACATGTTATTTTCTTTGCTGAAGTACATCCTTCTTCACTTGGATACATCTTCATTCTTCAGGATTAACAGTATTCATTTTCCTCTGGGAAGATGTCCTTAACCTGCACCCAAGGCTGTACTGAGTTGTCCCTCCTCTACACTCACAGAGCATTTTAAGTATCGAATTGAAATTATCTCTTTCCTCAACCTGACCATAAAATTTTCAAAGCTAGGGGACTGTTAGGGGCTTATTCTAATGTCCACAGCATCTATACTAATGCACCCAGCACATACTAAGAAGCCAATAAATATTTCTCCAGCAGAAATAAATTTTGTCTGGTCATGTCCTAGAAGTAATGCAGTGTCATTAGGGGCTGTGGGGGTTATTCTTTGGGCTTTGGGAAGTAGATGGCATGGTCCAAACAGTGTTCTAGGATGTCATTTTAGCGGCAGGATGGTGGATTAAAGGGAAGAAGTGAGTCTGCCTTAGGGATGGCATTTTATTCTACCTGTTTTCCCTTTTATGACTATTATCTCTATGTGTAATTTGGTACTTATTTGTCTTTATTGTCTTTTCACTCCTGCCTCCCAGTAGCCAGCAAATCTCATTTCTGTGCACAGACTACCCAATACCCAGCACGATGTCTACAATGATCAACAGGCAAGCCTTTGGGGTAAAGAAAAAGGCATCTAAAATTACTAAGTTTTTACCTTGGATAACAGTGGACAGTAAAAGTATTTATGACTGCCTGCAACATATTTTAAAATACATCAAAAAATAATAATATGAATTGATTGATGGATAGAGAGATAGAGAAACAGAGGCATGATAAAGGACATGGAGAAAATCATTAATGATAGTGTAGGTGGTAAGTACACTGGCATCCACTGTGAAATTCTCTCAACTTTTCGATATGTCTGCAAATTTTTATAATGGATATTTGGGCTAAGAAACGTATTTATGATAAATATGAACTGTTCTCAAATGGAAATGAGTGATGATGAGAACAAGATCAGGGAATGATTCATTTTCTCTTCTAGTGCTAGAAACAATGCCCACTCGTGCCTCATTCCACAATCCCAGCTGCCATACCCGTAAACGTGTCAGTGAACCATGTGCACCTTTTTGCCATAAGGGGCCCCCCTTTCTCTGCTTCTGATCCAAATGTTTCATAAGTCAAAACACCCTATTTCCGATCACATCGGTAATCCTGAGTTTATTGTATGCACAACACAGGGCAGAAAGCTTGTCCCTGTTGAATCCTCTTACTATTCTTGAAACAGGAAGTTGAGCTTCCCCACCTGCTAATGAAACTAGAAACCTTCTCCCCTCCCCCAAAAGGACTGGAAAAAAAAAGAGGGGCTTTCAATTAGGAGAACTCTTTTGCAAATATACAAAATACTGTTCTTCTTTCCTAGTACTTGGCAAGAGCATCAGCTTTCCCTAAAAATGCTGAAAATTACCTGGGAAAACTTCACGATTGCTCATTAAGAGAAAAAATCACATCAGTTGTAAAAAGAGGTGGTTATGTTTTGTGTTCCAATCTTCTTGATATTTTCGATTTTTAAGAGCTTTCTTCCAAAAATACAACCTAAGTCAATGTACCTATTCTCCCAGTCCTGAAACATGGGCACTTCTCATAACTTTGCAAAGAGAAGGCAGTTGTTTGCCTGGCCCAAGGTGTACACTGACTCTTTCATGCAAATACATCTTTCTACTCCTGTGGCCAAGTAGCTTTTTGTTATTTCCCCGTGTTTGTTCAAGTGGTGAGGAAATAATGAAATGTCACATGTTCTCAGCCGAGACCAGACAGTAATCATCAACAGATGGAAGCAGCTGGGGCTCAGAGGGCAAAAGAGTCCTCCCTACAGGAGGGCTTGTGCCCCGCCCAGGCCACTCATTGGTCACAGACCCGAGTAGGTAAGATGAGGTTACCTGCCGGTTCCTCTCCCCACTTTTCCCATTATCGTAATCTTCCACGGGCATGCATCTTAAGCAACTAATTCCGCGCCCCCTCGGAAGTGGCAGAGGGGATCCTGTAGCCATCCTCTGGAGAAGGGAGGCACCGTCAGGACACGTTGAGTGCCTGAGGAGATGCACACAACACTGCCTGCAAATGGATATGCATCAGTCCAACAAGTACACATCACAAGGCTGCTCTGCTCTACACAAGGCAGTTCCTTACAATACAATGTACTAATTGCAGCCATGGAAATATATGTATACTAAGTACAGTGTCATTTAAAAAATTGTCACCACTAACTGTATCTGGGGGGTTAAGTGGAGCTAGGTCACAAAGGCTTCAAGGAGAGGTGACATCGGCTCTGTCCTACATAAGAAGACATTTATTCCACAAATGCTACAGGTGAGGGGCATTCAGAGCCACAGAACACAGACAGGATGTCTGCCCTAACGAAATTTCTATCAACAGGGAATAGGAAGAATACAAGAGGCCTGAGCTCTTTCTAAAGAGGCTGGGAGGGATGGCTCACAAAGGTGCAGAAGGACAGTGCAGTGAGGCATATGGGGGAGTGAGGAACTGCTCGTTGGGGAAGCCCAGCAGCCCTTTCCTTTGCCCATGCACTTATTAAATCAATATTTAGGTCAAGGCACCGGCACTAGAAATGCAGGGTTGAACAAGCCTGGTAGAATCAGCCTTCGTGAAGTTTATGTTGGACATTGAGGACAATATCCACTACTGAAAGTCTTGACATTTCTTAGAAACGAAGCCCTTATGAAGAAGTTGGTTGCTTCCTTTATTAACAGAACAATTTTGATAGTTTTCTTGTAGGTGACTGAGATCTTCCAGGCAAGTGGAAGGGCAAAGTAGCATAGATAAAGGAGTCTGAAAAATCCCACCAAGGCTTAAAGTCACTGTCAGGAAAGAATGAAAACAAAGAAACACTTCCCACATGGTGCTCACATCAAAAGCCATATGAAATATTTAAACAAATAGAAAATTACAGAAAATAATGGCACCTTTGTATCATCACCCAGACTGAACACATCTGAAAATATGCTTCATTTGCTATTGCAAAGGCAAACATTGCAGAGAGAGTTGAAATTCCCTTTGTATTTCTTCCTTAGCCTCTCACCCTCAAACCCACTTCAGATATTCCCACTGCCATGATGCTGGTCTGGGTCCTTCTTGCCCATTATATAAATAAGAGGTGCATTTATTTATTTTTAAGTAGCATTGTTTTCTGTAGTTTGTAAAATTTAAAATAATATTATCACTGTATATTTCATTCTGCAACTGACTTTTATGTGTTTAAAATTAACCTTTTGGAATTTTTTATAGATTTTATTTATCTACTTATTAGAGAGAGAGGAAGGAAGGGAGAAAGAGAAGAGGAGAAACATCAATGCAAGAAAGAAACATCAATTGATTGCTTCTCATATGCCTCAGCAGAGGATAGAACCCTCAACCCAGGCATGTGCCCTGACCAGGGATCAAACTGGTGACCTTTTGCTTTGTAGAACCATGCCAACCAACTAAGCCACACTAGTCAGGGTGGAATATTTTATTTTTATTTTTTAAGAGATTTTACTTACTTATTTATTTGTTTGTTTGTTTGTTTTTAGAGAGAGGAAGGAAGAGAGAAAGAAGAGAGAAAGATCAATTGGTTGCCTCTTGTACTGCCCCAACTGGGGACATGGCCCACAACCCAGGCATGTGCTCTGACCAGGAATCGAACTAGGGGCCTCTCAGTTTATAGGATAATACCCAACTCACTGAGCCATACGAAGTCACAGCAAGGAGTGGCATTTTTAAATGTTATTCAAGACAACAACTCCTACTTTTTTAGGTTTTCCACTTATCATTTGTATTAGGGTTCTCCAGAGAAACAGAACCAATAGAAAATATATAAAGATATATGTAAGAAGATATTTATTATAGGAGTTGGCTCACATGATTATGAACTCCCAAGATCTGCCACCCACAAACGGAAGAACCAGGGAAGCTGGTGGTGTAATCGAGGCTGATTTGAAGGGCTGAGCCCTGGGGAACTGAGGGGGGAAGTCCTGACCTGAGTCTGAAGGCCAAGAACCAGGAGCAGCCCTGTCTGAGGACGGGGGAAGATGGATGTCTCAACTTAAGAAGAGGGAAAGAAATGGCCCTTCCTCCTCCTCTTTGTTTTACTGCAGCTCTGGGTGGTTTGAGGAAGGCCCACCCACACAGGGGACAGCCTTCTGCTTTACTCAGATGACCAATTCAAATGCTAATTGCTTCTGGAAACACCTCACAGACACACTCAGAGATAATGTTTTACCTGCTATGGGGCACTCCTTACCTCAGTCAAGTTGACATATAAAATTAACCATCACATCACTCTATTATTTATTTGGTCTCACTTTTTGCGTGAGACCAAAGATGGTTCTCTGAGAGTCTACATTCTTATTTCACTGCTGCTTTACAATATACAAATTACGTTTTTATTCCAGTATTTAATGTCAAAATTTCATAACTTTCTAAAAAGTCTATAATTATTCACTATTTTTTCTCCTCCCCACAAACAAGATGAGGATAACAAGATGAGGATATCATCATGTTTTAAACCATCCTTTTAAAGCCTAGTATTGATCTTCTTTTGTATTATCTAGACATTGTTTTATATTTTTAAATTATTTTTACTGTTATTGAATATACTACAGTACTTTTTTAATTCTGTGTTCCCTATTTTGCTTACATCCATTCCTTCCTCCTGGACTTATTTTTCTTCATTTTTTTTAAAATACATCCTTCATCGGTACTATCAGTAAGAGCTATGAATGGTAAATTATCTTAATCTTCATCTGACTTTTTTAATTTAAGCCTCCTTTTCTAATGATAGTTTACTTGGGTATAAAATTATAAATTGACAGTAATTTTTTCTCATCACCTTGAAGATATTGTTCCATTGCCTGTAGCATCTATTCTGATCAGGGGAAATTACTCTTGGGACATTTGTCATTATTTTGTTAATTAACTTCTTTTCTCTGTTACTTTTAAAATTGGTCTTTTTAAACTTAATGTTCTACAATTTTACAATGATAGTTTAGATTTAGATTTGTTTTTATTTATCTACTTAGTTCTCCTGTCTTTTCTTCAACTCAGGGGAATTCACAGTTGCTAGATCTTCAAAAATCTCTTCTCTACCATTTTCATAATTTTTATTTCTTTATAGCTCTTTCTGTATTTAGATAAATTACTTAGTCCTGTCATCCAATTTACTGATTGCTTTTCAGCCTTGCCCAGTCTAGGGTTTATTCCAGCTGTTGGGTGTTTTAGATCTATGATTATATTTTGATTTTCCAATTTACTTTAAAAAATATTTTTAACGTACACATGTTCTTGGTTCACTAATAGCCCTGACTTTCTTCATAATATTTTCCTCTACATATCCCTGCTCATCCCTCACATATTTTTTGCAAGTCTTTTTAGATATTCTGAAAATGTGTACAGATTTTGCAGTCCTGCAGTTCCCTAAAACCCAAAGCAGTTTGTTCTCCTTGCCATTTCGAAACATAAATAGGATTTGTGGAGAAATTATGCAAACTTTCCCTGGAAAATAAAAAGATTTCTAAAAAACCCACAGGCAAACTTCTGAAAAGCCAAAATCAACTAGCTTCATTTTACATGCAGAACTTTCTACACCTCACTGTAAAATCATGTGGATGATTAAATCCACTAAAGCTTAAGAAAATCAACGTACCACACTTCACCAAGGAATATTAGTACAAACACATGTATGTGTGTACATATACATACATATGTGTATGTGTGAATGTCTACAACACATGAACAAGAACAGCATCTTCATGCAACTGAAGAAATAAATTGATCGATGAGGGAATTTAAGGAATAATTAGTTTTAGATAATTGGCACTTACACTCTAAAAGTAAACACAACTTATATTTTTCCCAACAACCCTTGCTCTCAAGACCCCATGAATTTGAAATACTATCCTTGGAATGGCTCCTTCCATTCTGATTAACTGCCTAAGTCTCAGCACAAATCCCACCACCTCTGTCTGGCATCCTCTGACTCCTGGCATGCCCTCATTGCCCACCTCCATCAGAACAAGTACTGGAATTGTTTTCTTCACGGGTCGGCCCTCCATCAACCCGTGAGTCACCGAAGAGCAAGGATCAAGTGTTTTTAATTCTGAAACCCAGCCTAGCCTCATGCCTGATGCATGAGAGGAACGCAACATGATTTTGATGAATGAATACATGAACGAACGAACGAACAAATGAATGGAATCCACAAGTAGAACCACTCTGCAATATATTTTCAATCACGGCATGAAGCAATAAACAACTTCTGCTCTATCGAAAGAGTCCTCTGCTCAACACAATCTAAAAGGGCTTCTACAAAAGCGCTGCTAACTTTCAGTGTGAATGCCATGGTCCTTCCAAAATTAAAATAGGCACCCCTCCCCTGACAAAAATCTCAGCCATTTTACACGAGCAAATAAACACTCAAATGACATGTTTTTCTATTAAAAACTCATGGGCCTTAAATTTCTTTTTAATCACAGGCTTTAGTATTATTACACGTGTTCCATTAACAGGCATATCCAATGAATTCCCTTTCATAAACACTAGTAAGTTCAGTGCAAACCAGCCAGGTGATTAATTTATAATTCTTGACACATTAGGGAGGTGTGTTGGAGGTAAGAGGTAGCGAGTGAGTCCTAGGATGGACTGCCTTTTATGCCAACGCCATGGACACACACAGAGAAGGGCACATGCAGACACCTGACTGAGCCCATGTGCACACACACACACACGCCACCCATGAACACCCACTGTGCTGAACTGGCATTGGATCTGAACTTGACAGACCAATGCCTGAAGGCAAATAACTGAGCCTAAACTGTTGCAGGTTCCTTTTCCCATAAAAATAATAATAACGAATAAAAATCACTGGAGCTTGGCCAGAGCCTAATGCAGCATGATTTCTAAATTCAGCATCCTCCTTCCCCACACACAGGCTCCTCACTTGCTGCACCACCTCCTTCATGCCTTCTTAGTCAGGTTACTCTACCCCGAATAAAAGGTCATTGAATATCTCCTTCAATCCCCAACCCCTAAAGCTTTCACCCTAATCCTCAGAGGTGGAGATTCACTCTGCAGGAAGGAAAAGAACTTTGCACTGGAACTGAGCAACCGATAACTTTGCTGTGTGATTTTAGGAGACTCGGTGCCCCTCTCTGTGCTCCATGAGTAAATTTCCAAATGAGTAAGTGAGGTTGGCTGCAACAGCTTCTTTTCCTTCCCCTCTGTTTTTATGTAGCAGTTTAGATCCTGGACTCTGAAGCCAGACTAATAGGGTTCAAATATCAGCCCTTTATTTGTCTGCTAAATAGTGATGGTGATTGTTATGATAATAGATACTGTTTCATAGGGTGACAGTGAGTATTAAATGACATATTCTATGCAGATGTGTACAGAAGGGCCTGAAAAGCCCTACATAAAGAATAGCTGGTTTGTACAAATTTAAAAATGACTTCTGAAGTCCATACCACTAACACTTTCTATCTCATTTCTGTATTTCAGAGTAAGACAGCAATAAACAAAATTCCAAAAGTTAACACTTATTCCTGGTTGCAGGAAAGGACAGTTGTTCTGCCTAATCCCTAAAAGCTGTGACGCTTGGATATTGCAGAGCAATTAGGCCTGTGAGTGCTGCCGGTGCAGCTGGGAAGACGAGGACAGGAATGGGAGGAGAGCCACGGTCAGGACTCAAGTGCGCTGGCAACGCCAGGGGAACTCACACGGAGCCTTGGCCACACGGCTGCTGGCAGCATCCAGCCCTCTTCATCTCTCAATTTCATGGTCACCAAAAATCACACATAAAAAGCCCAGTGACTAAATGAATATGGAAACTGACTGGCTTAAAAAACCCCGAGATGTGGTCAGTCTGGGTCACCTGCAAGTCGTGCTGTGGCATCCCAGGAGGATGGAGGGCTGGTCCTGCAACCTTCACTGGGACATGGAAAAGGGAAGAAAACATTATTTCAACCTCCGGAGCTTTCGATGCAGAAACCTTCACAGGATCTAAGTCCAGGACAGAAAAACAAACAGAGTTCAAATTACTCAATCTTCCAATATCCTAGTTCAGAAGGAGATTTCCTCCTAAATGAGTCACTGGAAACTGCTCTTTAAAAAGCAGGTATTTATTTTTCTCTTATAAAAGTTTGAATAAATTGCTTAGTAATAACAAGGGAAAAAATAACAGTGATGTAAACTAAGGTGAGAGGATTAAACAGCGGGCTGGTTATCCTTGATCTGTGCATTCAGCTCTTTCTTTATTCCTCGTCCACCCAGAGCACAGTCCTGGGAGCCCACAAAGTCCACTGAAGAGCTGTGTGTCCTGAGAAATCTCTCAGCCACTCTGGACCTACGTCACCACATCTTCAGTGAGAACATTACGGCCATTTTTCCCTCTGTTCAATGGTTTTAGGCCGTCATCCACCAGCTCCCGCCCTCCATCGGTCGAAGGTTTCCAGTGACGTGCTAACACCCTTGCACATCCAGCTTGGCACATGCCTTCCTTGGAAAGGCCAAGTGATGCCAGCAGGTGCCCCCAGAAGCAGGCAGATGAGCCAGGGCTCAGTCGAGGGGGAATGGAAAGCGGGGCTGAGAGGGTGGCAGGCTGTGACACCACCCTCTGAAAACCACAGCTCACCCATAAGACTGTAACTGATGAACCCTAGCTTAAATCATGGCCTTCTGTGACTGATACTCTGTCAATATCAGTTCATCAGTTGGAACACATGTACCACACTAATGTAAGAAGTTAGTATTGGGGAAACCTCAGTGTGGGGTAGAAGTAGTATATGGAAACTTTCTGCTCTGTTTATCTGTAAACTTAAAACTTCCCTATATATAGTCAAGGGAAGATTTTTTAAAAAATGCAGTTCTCCCCATCTCTAGTGCACGTGATAAGGTATCTTGTCTCAGTCAGCTGGGGCTTCTATCACAAGTCACCGCATATGGGGGTGCTTGCACCACAACTCATTTCTCGAAGTGCTGGAGAATGGAAGTCCGAGATCGGGGTGCACTTAGGTCAGGGCCTGGTGCCCGCCCTCTTCCAACTCTTCTTTGTATCCTCGCATGGCTGGCTCTTTGGCCTCTTCTTTTCTGGACACTAATCCCACTATGAGATTCACAACCTGATTATCTTTCAAAGTCCCCACCTCCTGTACCGTCACATTGAGAGCTAGATATTAACAGATGAATTCGGGGGCACAAAAGCATTCAGTCCATAACACTACCTTGTCCACAATGCTTTTTAAAAAATTTTTATTGTTGACACTATCACAGGGTCGACATTCCCTCCCCCTCTTCGCCTACCTTCACCTAGCCCCTGCCCTCCTTCCCTCCGGCCATCATCGCACTGTCATCTGTGTCTATGTGTCATGCACACATGTTCTTCAGCTAATCACTTCGCCTTCTTTCACCCAGTCCCCCTCTTCTGACAGCTGTCAGTCTGTTCCATGCGTCCACGCCTCTTCTATTTTGTTCATCTGTTTATTTTGTTCATTAGATTCTACACGTAAGTGAAATCATTTTGTCTCTTCCATGTCACTCAGAGCTATCTGATAGAGGTATATTATATATATATATAGAGAGAGAGAGATTATACCTATACTGATGTTTATTGTTGGTCCCCATCCCACTTCTGACATTAGAGTACAGGGTTTCTGTGTCTTTTGTTTATTGATACATTCCCCAGCAATGCCTAATATATGTGTATAACTGACAATCAATAAATACTTTCTGAATGAATGAATGCATGAATGAAGACCTTGAGTAGCCTAACATTCTTCATCAGATTAACTGGAAGACAAAGAACCAAATGGGGTGGGAAATAACCCTTAAGCAAAGGAAAGAGATGACAAAGGTTTAAGTTGCTGACTTCTCTTCCCAAAAAGCTAATCAAGCCTCCCTTTCCACGCTCCACACCCATGAAATCAGCAAGAAGTTAACTGGAAATATCAGTCACCTAAAGCCAACTGAGCAGCCAAAGTCAATGGCCAGAGGCACAAATTACCAAACGATGGCAACTTGGGCAAATTTTGGCCATGTTTCCTGTTAAGGGTCTGGCAACTGAGATGGTGGTTCCTACCTGCCCTAGATTCCCAGAAACCCGTGCACATGGGGAAGGACAGCCTGATGGGAGTGCTGCTGATGAGAGAAAGCACAGTGCAAGATCACATGTTGAGAGCTTACATGTGGAAGGCAGTGCTCTCCGTGCTCAACGTGAATTGACAGGCTGAGGCACGCAAGCATCACAGCGTCCCTGGGAAAGAGAAGCACTGTTACCCCCACTGTAGCAGAGACAATGTCAGATGCTCACCTCCCCGCTGCATTTTCCTCCAACACACAGGAAGGACCTGTGACATGTTTCCACCAGCACTTCCCTGAATTCAAAAAAGGACCCAGTGCCTGGATTCTGGCGGATGGGAGGTAGGCAGAAAGGATGCACCTACTTTCAGGTGTGGCTCCTCAACCACCAGCATTCACAGTCTGCCACA
>PVKM010021047.1:0-22880 GCA_004027735.1 Carollia perspicillata
TTCTTGCTGCTTCTAGAATTCTCTGCTTCATTTTAATCTTGGCTAATGTAATTATGATGCGCCTTGGTGTGTTCCTCCTTGGATCCAACTTCTTTGGGACTCTCTGAGCTTCCTGGACTTCCTGGAAGTCTATTTCCTTTGTCAGATTGGGAAAGTTCTCCTTTATTATTTGTTTAAATAAGTTTTCCACTTGTTGCTCTTCCTCTTTCCCTTCTGGTACCCCTATAATTCGGATGTTGGAACATTTAAAGATGTCCTGGAGATTCCTCAGCCTCTCTTCATATTTTTGAATTCTTGTTTCTTCATTGTTTTCTGTTTGGTTGTTTCTTTCTTCCTTCTGGTCCACTCCATTGATTTGAGTCCCAGTTTTCTTTCCATCACTATTGGTTCCCTGTGCATTTTCCTTTATTTTACTTATCAATGCCTTCATTTTTTCATTTAATTTGTGACCAAAATCAACCAATTCTGTGAGCATCCTGATCACCAGTGTTTTAAACTGTGCATCTGATAGATAGGTTGGCTACCTCTTGGTTGCTTGAAAGTATACACTCTGGGGCTCTGAGATTTTCTTCTGTTTGAGTCATATTTGGTCAGGTGGCATTTGCTACATGTGGGTGGCAGAGCCTTAGGTGTTCACCAGGATAGGGTAGCCCCCATTGCTGGGTTGTGATGCTGTCCATGGGGGTGGGGTCACAGAGGGAACAATGGCACCTGTTCCACGCTCTCTCAGATTTGCGTCCCCTCTGCTGCCTTCCACAAGCAAACTGGCCCCCCCGGCCGTTGTTCCCAGGTGGGCAGGCCTATGCACACTCCAGGACCCTGCAAGTCTCCCCAACGACCTCTCCTGTGAGGCTGGGAGTCTCTCCCGGCACCTTTTTAATTGGTGTTTTTAGGCTTTATTTCCCGTCGCTGGGGCCCTGGGCTCTGTGGTCCGTCTCACTGCCTGCTGTTGCCTAGTTTATCTGCACGCAAATGTGTGTCCACAGTCGGCCAACAGCCCTACATGCCCTACATGCTCTGCTCATCTCCTCCGCATGTCTGGGATTTGCGAGCGCTGCACTACCTACCCTCCCCTGAGCTCCCAGGTCTGCCAGCCACTGCCTTTTCCTGCCGAGTTTCCTCTTCACCGACTCCGCCCCTCTTACCGGTCTGGTTGAATGGTTGTAGGACTTCCATTGTTCAATTTTCTGTGTTCTGGTTGTGTTATTGATTGTAAATATTTGTTGTCCTTAATCTTGATTGTGAGAGGAGGTACAGTGTTTCCACCTATGCCTCCATCTTCGCTGGAAGTTCTGGATAAAATTTTTTGATTTATTTGAATATATATCATGTGAAAAGATAATTTATTGAATGTATTGAAACAACTGAGTATTCATTTGGAAATTAAAAGATGCTTATACCATGATTAATTTCTGATGGTATTTGTGGTTTCTATATGAAATAAGTGAAACCATAAAAACTATTAGAAGAAATCGCAGTTTTGGAATATTTAAGTGGGGGAATTAGTTCTAGTCATTGATTCATGAGTCAGAAATCATAAAGGAATTACTGTTGGGTTAGAACACATTCAATTAAAATATAACATGCAGTCCCTTACCCATTGTTAATTAAGGATGTGAGGAAACAGTCTCTTTCATCTGCTGCTTGGGGGAGTGGTAATCTGGAACCTGGAAAAGCTGGCCTTCGTGTTGCCTGTCACTACCAGACCCAATAAGCAGAGACAGGAATTGAATCTTTATGGATGCCTTATTCAGATGGCTGGCGATTTGGGAAGACAGTTATGTACCCTAAACAGACCGTCTTACATTTTCTTTCAAGCCAGTCTTTTTTTTATTAGGCAGAAAAAGTACCGTAGGTAAGGGATTTGGAATTCAGGAAAGAGGTTAATCAGATAAAAGCCGTAGTCCAGAAATTTCCCGAATGTCCTCTTGTCTGTTGACCAGTGATTTTCTATCTGGGTCCTGTGTCCTGTGTCCTGGGGGATTTTATTCATCTGTGTCCTGGGTGGTGGGATGTCTCTCCCTGGAACACACAGTTCAGATACCACCTTGATTGCTTATGGTCTCTTCTGGAGAACAAAGGTCAATTGCCTGTGGTCCCTGGAGTCAGGGTGAGCTGTACCTTCAGTTCCTGAAACAATAGCTTTTCACATGCAGTAACTACCAAGCTTATTAACTATTACCTAAAACTAAAATCTTCCATCTCTTGAGGTCCTTGATCAGTCTCATTTTCTGGAAGTTACTTTTGTAATGTATGTTAAAAGCCTCACTTAGTTTTCATCCATTTGACTTGCCTTGTACTGAGATCAGTATGGAATCTATTATTGTGTTATTTCTCCATGCATTTTCTGTATTTCTTGCTTTTTGAACATGTCTGCTCCACTATTTGGTATATTGATAATTTATATTTTTCATATCTTTATTCTGAGTTTTGACTTTCAGCATTATATCTAATGTCTTTGCTGGGTTTTTTGTTTTTGTTTTCTGTGGGTTTTTTTGGCCTGAATTTTACTTTTCTTTATTATTATCACAATTACTGCTGTCTTGTAGTTTCATTTTCCTGATATATACTTTTGCATACATAATTTCAACCTTTGAATTACTGGCCCTTTGCATAAAACCATAGAGTTGATATTTGCTGTGTGAGCCAATTTGAATTATTTTTCTCATAATAGATGAGATAAGCCCATTCATATTTTTTGATGGTTGATATATTGGTATCCATTCTGTATATAATTTTATGTATCCCTACATATTTTGTTATATATACTGTGCATCTATATTTGGTATGTCTTTGTTCTAAAAATCACTTGGAACATTGGTATTTTTATTTAGAGGATTCTCTTATATTTTATACCTTTGTAGTGCCCCTAAATATAATTTTTATAAATTATGTTTTATTCTGCGGGCTGTCAGTCTTACATGATATCGTTGACTATGGTTTGTTTCCTATAAAACAGCCAATAATCTTACTCTATCTCTTTTGCCTTTCTCTTCCTCCATTCCAGTTGGTGTCTTTCCACTCTGCCAGAACATTTTATATGTAACACATAATATGCACACGCAATTTTCACCCATGCCACTGCTCTCTTTTTAGGTATGTAATGTTTAAATTTATCTCTAAATTTCTTTAGAGATGAATTTCTTTACAATGCTGCTCCACTGTTGTTTGGTTTCTCATCAAACTTGAGAAGTTTGATGCCAGCCTTTTTTTTTTTACCCTGGTAATTTGATCCTAATGCCTGAATACCTTGAATGTTTTCTTACCCTTTGAATATGAAAAATAATTGTTTTTCTTGGATTATGGTTTTACAAATCAGTTATAGTACATGTTTTATTTTCCTTCTTCAGAGACTTGAGCTATAGGGTTGTTGAACTCTTCATGTCTTCCATTTCAACCATTTTCTCTTTGACCTTTTAACTTTCTATCTCATTGATATTCTGCTTTTCTTCAAAGTGCATTAGTAAATTTTACTATAATCTATTATGCTATGGGTATCTTTTAATTTATTCTTTATTTCTGAGATGGACTTGTTTCTTCTTTTTAATTTCTTTAAGGAGATCAATCAACTCTTATCACATTACATTCTTTTCCCCACATATGGTCTTAACTTTTAAGATGTCCAGTTTATATTGATATCTACACCTTTATGTATATCTGCGCATCTACATCTGATCTTCAAATACTTGTTTGAGGATTTTAATTCAGGAAAAAATCATGTTAGAACATTATTCTGTTTTATAATTTTCCTAATTCTTTACTGGTAGGGGGCATTTCATCAGCTGAAGTATTATTGAGATTTGAATTTTCTCTTTTCTTCTTTTGTTAGCTTTGTATGGATTTGGCATGATTCTTTTTTTCTACTACCAGTCTTTTTGGGAATAGAGTCTTTAGTCCAGGAGTGCCAACTTCCATCAGCCTAGGGAGGCCATTTCATTTTAATGAATGCTCAGTGGTAAGAGAGAGACAGAGGATTGTCATGCCTTGTTTCTCTTCCATTTCGGAAAGATCCTCAGTTTCCCCGTCTTACCTTCTTCTTTCTCATTTCTGCTACATCCTCAAGGGCATAATCTTTATTTTTATGATTCTTTCCAAAACATATTTTGAAGCTTCAATACCAATCATTTCCTATCCTTTTTCCTCTAGCTGATACCGCGATACCGCGAACCACCAGACCACCAATTCAGCCACTTACTGTGTACTTTCTCTTTCTGGATCTATTGTTTTTCTAGGTGTTCTACTTTTTAACGTCTTTTAAGTTTTCCCATTCTTGCCTTCAGCACCCACAGGCTTATATTAGTCTTAGGGGGTCTTTTGGAAGGTGAAGTTTATATCTCTATTTATAGGCAACTTGACTGTGGTGTTTCCTCCTCCATAGTGAGTTTAAAGGCTTGAATCATTTGTGATTTTATTTACACCCCTTTCTTGATGCTACTATTTTGAGGAAGGACTTGAGGAGAGATTCAGGTTCAGGAGGACACCATTATTTCCAGTCCTATAATTTCCTAGGAAATAGAGTTTTGAAATTGACCATTTTCTAGGATAAACATATAAAGTCACCTTCAGTTTGTTTTCTATATAGACTTATATTTTGATTTTAAAAATGTTTTGTGTCTTAAGTTGCACATCCTAATTGCACTCTGTGTTTTAAGGGGAGGGATCTTGTTTTAATTTTCATCATAGTACCTAGTATAATATCCCACATATTACAGTTTCTTAATAAATACTAATCATTTAGTTACTAAGATTTTCATTTATTGACATAAGAAAACATTTTTACATAAAAAGTTGTAAACAAAACATTTGTGTTATTTATATGTTTGTTATTTTTTATGTAGATTAATGTTGAGAAATACCTTCTAAAACAATTAAAATGTATTTTTGTTTTATTTCTTAAATAAATTGCATAAAGAGAAGCCACATTTTAAGGGAAAGCCCCATCTGAGAACATATTCTCATGAAAAAACTGGAAATAACGGAGACTAAGAAATTTCTTTAATACATATTTTTCTTAATATCTTCTCTGTAAGAAACAAACAAAACCCCGTATTTTTATTTAGCATGTCTAAAAATTAAAGCAACAAACACTAAGAAAATATAACATATTATTGTAATCTTCATTAATTCATTTAATTTAAATGCAAATGATATGTTTTAATAACCATAAATTGCCTGGCATCAGGTTGTTCGTAGTAACAAGCGGATTGAGAGATGGCACTTTTTTGAAATTCTAATAAACTACTTGATGAACCCCCTTCTTTTTTGAACATAGTTACCCCTTGAAGCATTCTGAAATGCAGAGCTGAAAAGATTTAAAACCTCCCAAGAAGGGTTTTAAGGTTGAAATAGAAAGCCACTCTTGGCTTCATGGCCAGATCTGAACACTAAAGTTAAGAAGTAATTTCAAATCAATCTGCAGAAAGACGTCACCTCTGATCGCGAGCAAACAGAGGCCCTCGCCCTGGTCGGTGTCAGGAGCCATGTGATGGGCACTAACGATGTCTGCTGCCTTTTATCATCTGTCAGCGAGGAGCCACATTTCCACACAGGCAGTGAGGACATTTAATGAAACAAAACAGCGTTATCGAGCTCTACGTTTCCCCATCCCCTTTGGTCCTAGAAATGAGACTCCAGGTTTATTAAATTGTGGCTTGTGGAGGTATGCCACAATTACATTTTATTGAACCAAAAATTATAATGAGGTCCCAACTCGCGGCTTTAATATGCACCTCTGTTTCAAAAGTTCAAATCCAGAAAATATCACAGGTTTAAAATGTGCATGTGTGTGTGTGTGTATAAAGAGTTTTACTATTCTTTAAAATTGTATGTTCATTACAAAAAATACAAAAAAATAATAAATTCAACCCCAATCATATTACCCAGAAATAGTCCCTAATAAGGTTTACATACTTGTTATTTCCATTTTAGCATTCTAAACTTTATGATAAACTCATATTCTTACAAAAATATGTATTTTATTTGTTCTTAAGCCTCAATAGCCTGTGACTACAGTAATATCCAAATTTTTGCTGTCTTTAATTAAAAGATCCATAAATGTAGATATAGACCCACCACATTGCCATATTCTTTCTTACTTATTCATTCATTCAATAAATACTTATTACATTTCTACTACACACGTGGTCCTTTTTAGCATCTGGAAATATAGCAGTGAACTAAAACTAATAAGGATCTCTGTCCACATAGAGCCCGCATTCTGGAGAAATAAGCAGAGATGAAATAAGTGAAAATAATACAAATACGTAAACACAATGAGCAAGGTGGTAAGAAGTGCTTCGGAGAAGAAGGTAGGAAGGCAGAGAATGAGAGACCCCACTCACTCCACCTGCTCTACCACAGCACCACAGAGACTGTTCTCGATTTCCTCAGACATGTCAGACTGAGGGCTTTGGCTTTGACTATTCTTTCTATTCGACTCACTCTTTTACCTCTTCCTAATCTGGGCTCAAATGGCGCCTTCTCAGTGCGGCCTGTCCTAAACAGACTATTTAAAATTGCGACCTGATGATACCTGTCCTGTTCCAGCACTCCCAAGCCACTTGCTATATACAGTCTTATTTATTTACTACTTAACACTTGCTACGGCTGAACACTCTGCCTACATATGTAACCCTGCTGTTATGCATACTGTGCATTTTCACAGGAAGTCTCCCTCCACAGGAAGGCAAGGCTCAAAAGAGCAGAGATTTTGGCTCAGCAATTAATGCACTCCAAGTGCTAAACCTAGTTCCTGACACATAATCAGTTAAAAAATATGTATATTTGTGGGATGACTAAAGTGGAGATGTTAAATACATGGTGGAAAAACTAAGACTTGAGGTTGGGGGAAAGTGCAGGCTAAAAATACAGATTTGGGAGCCATTTCGGGTGGCATTTTCAGTGATAAAATTGGAAGGGATCTTCTAAGGAATGAGTAAAAATGAAGAAAAGGAGCAGTCTTTGGAGAAATCCTTAGGCCAGCCAATGTTAAGAAATCAGCTTGATGAGGAAGCTCCAAGGGAAAAGGCTGAGAAAAGAAGATGGTAAAAAGTCGGAGGAAAATAAACTAAGCATTGTCTCCTATGGTCCAAGCAAAGAAAATGTTTCAATAAAGAAGAGGTCTGCAAATTTGCAATATTTGACTTTTTGTTTGTCACTCTTTTGGCACTACACTGCAAGAAAATCGCTATATTTCTAAGGTGTAACAGTGTTTTTATTTTCATTCCAATCTCATTGCAAAGCATTATATTCTGTCATAAAATTAGCCACATACAATACATATGCGTAAAATGCAGTGCGTCCCAGTGAATGAACAACAAACACCTGTAAAGTATTAAAGATGCACAAACTCCACTTTGGAGATCATTGATCTACAAAATAAGACACGAAGGGAGCCGAGGTTGAGCCTGTCTGAAGAGTTCCACACCTGCTTTCTCAGTTATCTTTGTTCTCCAATGATGTCCTGTCAATGGCACATGTTTCTGTAGAGGATTAGCTGGCCTACATATTCCTCTTCTGTCCCGTTTTGGCCAAGGGACTAGCTGTGTTGGCTTCACATCCTGCCTACTTCACTTCTGTACTCTCACCGGCATTCTGTCCTCTCCTTTTTTGCTCTGGACATTTTTCAGGCCCTTACTACTACCCTTTCCGTCTTCTCTTCGTAACCAAGTGCATCCCTCATAAGGCTCATCTACATCCATTAACTCTCCTTTTCTCTTTATTTTCATTACTCCCCTATGTCCTCAATCTCCACCACATGCGATCTACCCGAGGTTACCAGTAATCTCCTAACTGTAGCATGACACTGTCGGAAGCTGTTTTGCTTGACACTCTTTCTTCTCGTGGTTCAGTCACACCACATTTTCCCTTTTCACTTCTCCTGATTCTTTGCAGCCTGGGTGTTCCTCAGGGTTCAATCCGTAGTCCTTTCAGCACTCCTTGGTCTTTACTTATGCGAACCCCTTGTTCCACCGTACTCAAACTCGTGTATTCTTCAATGCTCACCTTCGTCTTCCTTCTTGCCCTTTAGTCGTGCTGCTGCTATACTCCAGGGTTTTTACCTACTCTCACCACCAACCCACCCCATGAACTATAGACCTGGTGCTTCAAGACTCGACTGAAATGGCATTTCCCTTTCCTCTCCAGGGCACTTGAGTTGTACCTTTCATGAGCACTTACCACAGTTCATCGAGCAACAGTACAATTTATGTAGTCTGTTATGTAACTGTGGGTTGGCTCCACATCTAGTTCATCCTTTCCTAATTACACTGGCCTGGGATAGCTGAAACTCAATAAATGAACTGAATGAAGAATAAATAAATAAGAATGTTCTTCATATTACAGCGACGCGGTACAGTCACTATGAAAAGGTCATTTCGTTAGCAACTTCCAGAATTGCCTAGCACACTCCCAAATTAAGGACTGAGCAAACGAATTCCTATGTTGTAGCTGCTGTACTTTGTTCACAGAGTGTCTCAGTGAGTGTTGAGTGTGGCACAGTTTCACTAAGAAGTATCCTTTCACAGTTCTGAATAACTGGATGCTAAAATATAGAAACACATTTACAAATGCAAACGGTAGTGGTTATCTTTTCTTCTGTTATTTCAAAGAGCCACTTATATGTATATCAATACTTATAATTTCACATGTTTTTATAATGTTTTAGACATTTATTATGTATAACTTCACACTTCTCTGAGTACCTTGGCAAATTTCACTCTGAAATAAAATTAACATTAATGATTATTAATTACATTTTAATGGAGCATTATATTAACATGTGAGATTAGAGCTTATTAGACTTTCTACTAATATTCCTCATATGACAATTCCTTTAACAGTTTTAAAATTTATTATCCCACTATATTGAACTCTTTCCCTTGAGCATCACTCGGGCTTACAACTACCCAAACCACTGCATTTAATTAGCTAGGAATAAAAGCAACAAAAGCTACCATTTACTGAGCACCGTGCCAGCCTGGGCTCACTGGTGAACCACCTGTGTGTATCTTTTTCTTTGATTATTCACAGAATCCTGGGAGGTAGATGCTACTGTTATCCCCACTTTACATCAAAATGGAGGCTTATCTAAGTGATTTTTTTTCAAAGTCACGATCTAGAAATAATTGATCTAGGTTCTAAAAAATAAAAATGTCTTGTTTCAGAACCAGTCTTTTAACCATGGCTGTTTAGCTTCTAAATCTTTTTGCTTTCATCAAGACGTTGTTTGAGTAGGTGATATCACTTCCATTTAGTTTTCCAGTTTTCATATTTTAACATCTGTAAAGTTATGCTGTACTTTGCTCTACCCCAAAATAATGTATGTTCACAAATAAGGAAGTCATTAAACATATTATGGTATGCAGTATGTTTACTGCATTCCCATAATCTCTTATTTGAGAAACACCAGTTCAAAAGAAAATGAGCCTGACATAGGTTGGCTTCACTTCAAGTGCACCCAAGATATACTTTAAACAGTCCATTTCAGACTCTTGACTAGAGTCAAGTTCTCTGACCTGATTTGGACCATCAGAGCTAAATTTGCTCAGGTATGTTTTTTCAAAATTTCAAATCCTCATAATTCCTTAAGGATATACAAGCTAGACTGGTGAACTGGTGATAACTTTCCTTAAAGTTCTAAATAATATTTTCAAGTTAAGAGACAAATGCAACTGAGACAGAAATTCTTCCATGTAATATAAGTTTCCTCTTCCCAGCATCCGTCCTACCTTTTCCATATCAAGATCCCTCTACTTGACAACCAAGGCAGAAAAAGTAAATCAGATCTTAGCACATCCGTCCGCTACTTGGCATCTGTCAGTATTATGAACTCAGACCTGAGCAACAGGCGAAGCTGGATCTTCCTGGCTCTTATAAGTGAAACTTTTCAATATTTATTTTTAACAATTTTTACTCACCACAATTTGTTTAGGAGCTAAGAATTCCTGATGGTATTCTGTAGAGACCTCTGCTACTTTTCCGGTATGTGTTCTCTTTTAACAAACCCTTTAACATTGAAATCTATTAGAAAGTTCCCTTTGGAGATATATATATATATCTCCAAATATATATATGGAGATATATATATATCTCCAAATATATATATGGAGATATATATATATATATCCAAATATATATATATATTTGGATATATATATATATATACACACACACACATATATATATATATACACACATATATATACATATATATATCTTATAAAGAGATGATTCTAGACCATTTTGAATAAGCAGGCTTTGGGAATCTTATGAAAGCTATAAACACCCCTACCCTACATGTTCAAGTTTAAGTTCAATGAATTTATTTGTATTTATTTATGTCTTAATTAAATTTATTGGGGTGATGTTGGTTAATAAAGTCATATAGGTTTCAAGTGTACAATTCTCTGATATATCATCTGTATATTGCATTGTGTGTCCTTGACCCAAAATCAGATCTTTTTTTGTCACCTTGTACATGACTGTTTTCATCCTATACTTCTCCCCACCCCCTTCCTTCCCTCTGGTAACCACCATACTGTTGTCTGTGGCTATGAGTTCTTGTTTCTTTTTTTTTCTTGTTTGTGCATTTGTTGCTTTCAGTTTTGTAATCAACATTTGAGTGAAATTGTATGGTTCTTTAACTTCTGTCTGACTTAATTTCTTAGCATGGTATTCTCAAGATCCATCCATGTTGTCACAATGGCCGCATTTCATCTTTTCTTAGGGCTAGTAGTAATCCACTGTGTCTGTGCACCCCATCTTCTTTCTTCAGCCACCTATCAGAGGACACTTTGGTTGTTTCCATGGCTTGGCCACTGTGAATAATGCTGCAATGAACAGAGGTGCATTTGTCATTGTGAATATATGTTTTGAAAATTTTGAAAATGGTGGGTATCTAGAACAGGGGTTGTTAGGTTATGAGGTAATTTTATTCTTAATTTTTTGGGAGCCTTCATACTGTTTTCCATAGTGGCTCTACATTCCCACCAGTGGTGAATGAGGATTCCTTTTTATCAACAACCTCTTCAACTCTGGTTATTCTTGTCTTGTTAATAATAGTCATTCTATCAGGTGTGAGGTGGTATCTCATTGTAGTGTGGATTTGCATTTCCCTAATAGCTAGTGAAATTGAGCATAAGATCTGAAACAATAAATTACATAGAAGAAAACATAGTTCCTAAACTTATGGACCTTAGCCTTAGGGTTTTATGAGTCGCTTTTCAATTGTAGTTTACATTCAATATTATTTTTTATTAGTTTCTGGTATGCAGCATAGTGGTTAGTTAGATAAGCATATACTTTACAAAGTGTTCTCCCTGCTACCATACGTGGTTATCACAATATTAGATTATATTTCCTATGCTGTACTTTATATCCCCATGAATAGTTTGTAACTGCCAGACTGACTTCTAAATGGTGTTATCTTTTCTTTTCAGTCCCCCAAACTTCTTTCCCTCTGGCAGCCATCTGCCTGTTCTTTGTATTTATGAGTCAGTTTCTTTTTTGTTTGTTCTTTTATATTGTTCTTTAGATTCCAGATATAAGTGAAATCGTATTGTGTTTGTCTTTCTTGGACTGACTTATTTAACTTAACATAATACCCTCTAGGTTCATCCATGCCGTCACAAATGGTAAGATTTCATTTTTTTGTGGGTAATATGCCACTGTATATATGTACCATTTTTTCTTTATCCAGTGGCACTTGATTGATGGGCACTTAGATTGCTTTCCTATCATGGCTATTATAAATAATGCTGAAAAGAACATAAGGGTGCATGTATCTTTTCAAATTAGTGTTTTGAATTTCTTCAGATAAGTGCCCAGAAGTAGAATCACTGGGCCAAATGGTAGTTTTATTTTTAATTTTTTGAGGAGGCTCCATAATGTTTTAATAGTGGCTGCACCAGTCTTCATTCCCACCAACAGTGCACAGGGGTTCCCTCTTTTCCGCATCCTCGTCAACACTTGTTGTTTGATGATATATTGATGACAGCCATTCTGACAAGTGTGAGGTGATATCTCCTTGTGGCTATAACTTGCATTTCTCCGATGATTAGTGATGCTGAGCATCTTTTCATATGTTTATTGGCCATCTGTATGTCCTCTTTGGAGAAATGTTTATTCAGGTCCTTTGTCCATTTTTTAAATTGGATTGTTTGTGGGTTTTGGTGTTGAGTTGTATGAGTTCTTTATAAATTTTGGATGTTAAACCCTTATCAGATATATAACTGGTGAATATGTTCTCCCATTCAATTGGTTGTCTTTCCATTTTGTTTGCTGTACAAAACTTTTTAGTTGGATATAATCCTATTTGCTTATTTTTTTCTTGTGTTGCCCTTGTCCAATGAGAGATATCAGAGAAAACATGATGAAGAGAAATTCCTGAGATTTTACTGCCTATGTTTTTTGGGGGGAGCTGTATGTAAACCAATGACTTTCTCCATTCATGCTCATGGATAAAATTCTAATTACAAACACCAATACTAAAGACTTTCTCACTTTTCTTCATTAGAGTTATCACAATTGTATTAAAGTAGTTAAATTTTTAATATAAATAATTTAATAGTGTTTATTTTAAAATCTCACTTCATAGGTGTATAGGTATTCAATCTTTACTCTAAATATTTTGAAGACTGCTTTTATGAGATTTAACTACCACTTGCATTTTCTGCTACAACTGTGTTTTGTGTTATTGTTTCATTTAAAGGCAGTGTATATAATAGCAAAATTCAAGGGTTTGAAATGTCATGTTAATGAAGGTATTTAATAACTCTAAGCTACAATATTCCCATCTGCCAAATGTGATTAGGGTATACTTCATTGTTTTTTTTTTGTTTTTTTTTTAATTGATGAGAAACAGATTCATGGGAATGTCAGCTTCCCAGCAGTGGAAGTGTTAATTGCTATTTCTTAGCACATGTCCAGAACAATGCCTGGCATATAGTAGGTGTTTAATGAATAGTTATTGAATGAATCAATAAAGTACACAAAATTCTAAGCAGATGGTATGCCCTTATTAATGATTTTTAAATCACAGTGGTTACAATATTTCAGAAATGAAATCATCACCAGGAAAGTCAAGAATTGTTCAGAACATGCCTTTTAACTGTATTGTATGTGCATCAGATATTTAGCTCATTGTTAAATTCCTTTATTACTTTATATTTGTAGTCACTTCCTCAGAGTTCCTTTTAAAAATTTTTTATCCTCACCTGTGTTTGTTGATTTTAGAGAAAGAGGCTAGACGGAGATGGAGGGGGTAGAGAGAGAGAGATGTGAGAGAGAAACGTCGACCAAAGCCTCTATCGGTTGCCTCCCACGGGCCTTTCTCGATGAAGCCAGCTGAGTTTCCCTGCTCCTTTTCTCACCCAGGAACCCTCCTATTTTTCACAGTTTCAGTTTCTTCACTGTCTGGAATTACTTTATGTGTTTAATTTGCTCATCATCTGCTTGTCCTGCTAGAGAGTAAATTTTATGAGATTGAGGACTTTGTCTTGTTCACTTGTCATAACCAAGAGTCGACTGAAGTGTCAGGCACGTAGTAAGCACTCAACAAACACGTGTTAAAGAACAAATGAATGGTATGTAATTCCTGTTCCTCTGAGGATAAGTTAAGCTTTTCCTCACACCTGCTAATGTGCGCAGGTCTTGGTCTCATGGAACATGGCACTCCACTTCCTCTCCAGAAGGTCCAGCTTCAGTCGTCTCATTCTTCTGGGAACAATTCTCTGAGCTGTTATTCAGATCCTGTTCTACTGTCCCTGCCACACTCTAAATAGTGCTAATGATCCTTGTAGCAAATGCTGTTGGAGTCTGACCTCACAGTCATTTCCTCCTTTATCCATTCTAACAGAACCCAAGTTCTGTTCAGGTATCCACACACTCATACAGCCATAGCTTCAGGGGAAGTCTGGCCAATCGCAATCCCAGGGAGTGAGCCATGATAGTTCGCTTCAATCACATGGCTTCATTCTCTTTTCTGGTGATTGGTTTTAACGTGATATTTGACTCACTGTTGGCCAGTGAGATGTGAGAGGCATTTTTTGAAGTTTCTGTGAACTAGCAACAGCATAGACATAACACTATATCATAAGCTTCAGAGAACTCTGGAGAACACCAGCATGTGTGAGTCCAAGAGAGCCTGAGAGGGCAAGAAAATGAACAAATACAAGAGACAGAATAAGAAGTGAGTGAGAGGAGAAAGAAGCTAAAAGAGACTATGAGAGAGAGAAAATGAGTTTGAGGATAAGAAAGAGAAAAGTGTATGTAAATACCAGTTAACTGAAAAGTCCTAACTATACAATTTTCCACGAGGATGAACAAAAATTTACTCTCCTGCCCTAGCTGGTGTAGCTTGGTTTGGCGTCTTCCCACAGATAAAAAGGTGACGGGTTCAATTCCTGGTCCGGGGAGCATGCCTGGGTTGTGGGCTCTGGAACCCCAGGTTGCGGACTCTTGATCGGGGCACATACAGAAGGCTATCAGTCAGTAATTCTCTCTTGCATTGATGTTTCTCTCCCCATCTTTCTCCCTCCTTTCTCTTCTCTAAAATAAAAAATAAAAATAAATGTAAAAATTTACCTTTTTATTGAACTGACAAGAAACGTCCTACAGAAACAGCACATTCAAAGTGCCTCTGTCTACTTGCTGCTTTACTATTAAATGACTATGTAATAAACTTCTATTCAATGTATTAGATTATCTTAGAGACCTTAATGATGTCTACAAGCTACATCTTAAATATCCAGACCCCTGGAGTTTCTATGGAAATCTCATTTTTTATTTTTATGGTATTTATTTTCTTGATAATCCTCATCATCTACTTGAATAACACCATTCATTGCACACTCCCTGTGAAGAACGCGAAGGAATGGCCACAGGTGTCTGGCACACTCGGACTGCGGCCAGCATCATTAGGATAATGACCATGACTCATCTCACTTGGCTGTGCATTTGAAATCAAAATAAGAGGCAAAACCAACATAAGTGCAGTTAATTTAAGGCACTTTCTATTTATTAAAGCTAATTGCAATTCTGGCCTACAATTAGTAATTGACTAAAGGATTACAATGCCCGCGTCACTTGACTGAGTGTCCGTGGCACTGCCCCTGGATTTAATGTTTCCAGGAATGGATTTCATTGCCTGTGATGTGATAGCTGGAAAGCGTCCTGCAGCAAAATAAGTATCAACAACATTTTGGCAACTCCAAAGCAATTTGTGACTTTTTTTTGACAGTCTATACTGGTATCTAGTATTAAAGCAATACAGCTGGATGGTAGTTAATAGATGCAGGTAGGACGTTCCATCCTTAAGAGGGTGGTTGCCTGTTCCCTCACCGGCTGCTGGCTGCCGCTCTCATACTGATAGCATGTTGTTGCCAGTGTTGCCACCTCATTAGAAAATTAGCTTTTAATTAACTTTGGAAGCTGTTGCATGGGTTTCAATAGGAGGCATACATTTGTACACATCTTGTTGCAGAATTAAACCACCCCTTCATGATTCTAATGGGCCTCTTCTGCCTTGCAGAAAAGCAGCAGTCTAGCCGCTTACAGGCAGCAGCTCCGTGGGTAGTGGTGGCCACACAGCTCCAGCCTGCTCCCAATTACAAAGAGATGTCCTTTAGTGCCCTCCTGAGCAGCCACTTACTCCAAGGCCACTTGAGACATTAAACAGCAACAGAGAGGACCACAATCCCAGATGCTCCCCTTTCATTCTTCTGACCCCCAACCTGGCTTTAATGGCACATGGTCTGGCAAGAATGTGCCTTACCTCATTTTTATATTTAAACATCTCTGCCTGAGCACAGTGGTGATAAACCTACAGACAAGATAAATAGCTGGATTATTACTCTTCTCCCCAGGGGAAAGGCATGCTGTCAATTAGGCTAATGGGGGTTCCGGGTTTAGCTTTGGCATGACCTAACACTAGGAAAGGCTTTTTGCCCCGCATAGCCGCGAAGCCTGAAGATGGACTTGAAAAGTGGCTACAGCCCTGGCGTGGCCAGTCAGCAAAGTGGGAAGTCAAGGACCTGATGATTAATCATCTGCCACAACAATGGGAGGGCGAGGAAAATGAGGCCCACGAGACCAGATCTTTTGAGCTTTGTTACAATTATACATACCCTCTTTCAATTCCATGTGTTGGCTTAAAAAGAGATATGGGTGCTTTCTGTTCAAGAAGTGAGGCTCCATCTTTTACAGAAATAAGTGTTCTTTTGTTGTACTTTTTCAAAGCACTTACTCTGACACCGCATTTAATCGTACTACCAGTCTCTGAGGCACTTAGGGCAGGTGGCGTTTTTCTCATTTTGCAGCTGATGGAGTTATGTGACACAGCAGAGTTTAGTAATTTCCCTGTGATCACACAGCCAGCTGGTGATGGCACCAGGACAAGAATTCGAACAATTTAACCGTCATTATTTATGGTTCTCCATTGCATCAAACTTCACCCTACAACCACAGAAATCAAATTGTGACCTGCTAGCAATCAATTTTTATAATTTTATTTATTATTTTATTTGTTGTGCATAGGTGACAAACCTAAAAATTAACTTCACTCAGCAAATACAGTCCACTAAACAATAGAATAATTTACTTAATGGAAAAATAACAGCAAAAGATGACAGACTGTGCAATGCTGGTCTCTTCCATCCCAAAGACAGGCTCTTTGCACTGCGGAGGTTGGAATATAAACAGAATAAGCACATAGTTTCCTGATTTTCCTGGGAGGATCCCAATTTTCATGCGCTGCCTAGGCATCCATTCATGGTAGCCTTTGTCTTGGACAAAAATGGCCAGGTTGGGTAACAGATTTTATGGCATTTCAATAAGAGGTCAAATATTTGTTTTCTTGTTATGCTGTCCCATCGAGGAACCACCCCTTCCACAGTCTAACTGTTGGATGTTTTCAAGAACTGTGTTATTGGTTGAATACTTCCAATGCTTGCCTGGGAGCAAATGACTGCTGATTAACGTAGGCGACAGCCATTGACTGGGCAGTCCTTCTGCTTCCGGTGTCATACTTTGTTGTTTTCTGCACTATGATCTCCTTTAAGCATCCCCAAACCCACTGAGGTAGGCAGAGGACTTTGTTTTTGTTTTTGTTTTTAATAAGGAGGGAGAGGGAAAATAAAACAAAAGATCAAAGGGAGGGGGTCTCTACATGTAGACCAGCACAGTCCTTTCCGATAAGGACCTTGAAACTGGTCAAGTGATGCGTCTGGTGTGCGTCTTCCTGGTTATAAGGTTGAAGGTCAGCAGACCTGCTGGAGCTAGAATGACTGAAGGCTTGAGTCTGTATCTTTGAAGTTAGTTCCTAGGATTCTTACAAAAATGCCATTTATCTGTAAGCCACCTTCTAGAGTCAGCATTTATAGTAACAATGTGAAAAAATGGTGGGGTGGGTTACAAAACTGTTTAAAAGTCATTTATACAAGAAAATATACTTTACTGCCTTCCCTCCCTCTTCCGCACGCAACCTAGCAGAACTGTCACTACCATACCTGACAGACACTGCTCCAAAGTGATTTATCTCAAAGATATTTCCTAATTTAATATAAGCACTTTAAACACATTTAAAAAATAACTTACTCATGGGCGGGTGTATAGATGAATATAAATATCGATTTTTAGGGAAGACGCTGCAATGAGACTGCCTGCCTAAAAGAAGTTCACCTAACTGGGCGCCAGTGAGCTTTTGCTTATACATTTTGGGTGCCCAGTAGTTTGTTTGAGTTTTTGTCCTTTATTAATTGAGCTGGTGTCCAGCATTTGAAAATGAAGAGATTTCCTCAAAGAAAAGAAAGAAAGAAAAAGCTGCCTGGCCTTTCCTTAAAAACAGAAAAACGTAGACAACCGAGCCTACATGTTTTGATAGAAAGGCTTTGCCAGGGCTACGCACGGGGGACTTGCATGTGGTCGGGCCCAGGCTCCTCGGCAGGCCCCCGTCCTTCACCACTTTGCTTGTTTCTGCCATCTGCCTGGCCCCCGTGGGCTTTTGAGTTTGTGACTCCAGCTCCCAATCTAGAAAAATGATTTTATTTCTTTCTAGAGAATCCAAACACTCAAGGGCCCCCAGCTGACTTGTATTTGCGTGTGATTGACCACAGCAGCCCGGCTCAGAACAAATCTTTGACAGTCACTTGAACTTGAAAAGGCTAAAACATCAATTAATTGAGTTGTGTTGAGATATTTTATTATGAGCATATGATTCTCTGCATATGTTTATTTCTTTGGTTGTATTTATATAGACATATTTTTACATGTGACAACTGTTATTTTCAGGAAATAAATTAGAGGTGAAGGTCCAGTCATCTTCAGCTGTTAGAAGCTAATATTCTCTTAACAGATGCACCAGAAATGGCTAACAGTATATCACTTTGTTTACACATGAATTGGGGAGATAGAGGAGGAAACACATGTAAATAAACATAATTTTTTTAAAGGAACATAAATGTTAAAACCAAGTGCTAATTGCTTTTAGAGAAGAATACCTGACTATTCTTCATATCTGACCTGAATTCCTTCTCTTAATTAAGCAACAAAAAAATTAACATAACTATCAGGCAGAGGTTACATGGACGATCTTCAGAAATATTGTAAAAAGAATTGATACTTTGTTAAGTTTGGACATGGTTCATTTTAATTATTTGGTCTTTTGACATCTTGGGGATAGGACAAATTCAACAAGCCTAAATGTTTCAGTGATTGGGAACCAGGCTAGAAAGAAGTGTTGATTTTAGTGGCAAAACTCCAATTATTGGGACACACTTAAGATTTCTGGAAGAAAAAAAAAGGAGAAGAATAAAAGGGCGGAAGTTGGGGGAGAGAAATGTCTCCTCACTGTGGGCAACCTTACTGCTAACCAAAGATGGTGGAGGGATTCAGACTCTTTCCAACACCATCTCATCAGACCAGTGTGTTTCGAACTTCATCAGTGATCTGCTTGTAGGCTGTAAAATAACATCAAGAAATAATTTTTAAATAATATTTAAGCTTTCTGTATGGTCTGCTGTCTTGTTTTTTTTCTATTCTCTTTTTCTTCAATTTTTTAAAAAATATATTGGCTAGGACTGTTTCATTCTTGTCCTTGGCCTTTCCATTTTCGTTACACGACAAAGGGATGAGGCAAAGCAAAATGAAACCATGCTACCAACAAACCACGGGTTGTCATCTTGCCCTGGGCAGCTGCATCTGTTGCATATTTTTTTCTTTAGCCCTACCTCTTGTCAGGTTTTCTGAATTTAAAGAAACGTCAAACCTTCTGCCACTCCATTAAACAAACTACAAGAGTCCGTATTTTTGTAAATTGTGACGTTTAAAGTCTAAAATATTAAGGAATACTAAGGTGTAAATAATGTAGTCTGATCCCCAAAGTCCAATAGCCCATTGTACTCACAAGAGCATTGATACGAATTCAGGAACAGAGAGCCAATGTACTCCAGCTTCTTTGAGTGGGGAAATTTTTTCTGCAGGGAATTCGATGGGTTACAAAACCATCCTGCAAACCAAAAAAGATGGAGCTCTCAAAGATGACTCAAAAGCCACACCACAGACCTGGGTCATCAAAGTCACTGCTGCCATTAGCACATGAAGTGTGAGGAACTTGGTCATTCTTGGTGTCCCTGTATCTAGTCCAGAGTCAGGCCTGTCACGGTTAAAAGCACTGCCGGGACTGGACCCTAGGTCTGTCTCATTCCTCCTGTGTCTCTGGTGTCACCACCCTGTGATTAAGAGAACTAGACTGCTGGCTTTCTCTGTGTTCGTTCGCAACTGACTAGTTCTCTGTGAGTTTTTAATTCCTCATTCAGAAAATGAGCCTGGTATACACTTCCATGAATTTCTTTTATGATTAAGAAAGCACATTCTTGCAGAAGACCTGTTATAATTGTTAGGGTGCTCGGTGATGCGAGCTGTGAAAGAATTCACAAAGAAAGGACAATGTAGAGAAGAAAGTTTTTATTCACTCTCCAAGAAAGGAGAGGGGCATGGCGTGGAGAGATGCACCAGCACTGAGGGGTGGGGGCTCAGAGCTTTTATTGCATTATAATTGGATTTAAAAAGGGTGGGGTGTAGTTGTTGTGTGGCCCCTGGGCTGGGCTGTTGGGGCATAAAAACCCGAGGCTGCAGTTTGTTTCAGCAGTTTGTTTCAATGTTATTTTTTTTGCGGGTGGCTGTAGGGAGCAATTAGTTCTGATGTTGCTTCCAGTAATTTCCTGGGGACAAGCTTCAAAGAATGAAATGGCAGTCGTGTTTAACAAGGTCATAGGCCTGCTTGGCAAATGGTGCCACAATAGCAAATGGGGATGACTTTATTCTTTCTATAATGAATACCAATTCCATTTCTTTGTTCAAAAGCTTATATCAATATGCAATACCTTATGTAGCAGTGTCTTATTCTGAAGCAAGGAGTCAACTTGATAGATTGGAAAAAAAATCGAACAGTTTACCATACAGGTACTTACAAATATAAACCCATGCATGCCTTTTGAATAGGCGTAACTGAATTGAAATTAGCTCATCCCTACAGATATAGTGCTGGTAAGTGGCAGTGGACTAGAATCTGAATAGCTTAGATTTCCTGTATAAATTAAACACAAATGATCAGGTTGATGAGTGTAAGTTTTTCTCACACGACAATGTAACCATATAGAAACTTTATTTTTTAATGTGACCTTTTATCTTTTCTTTCCTTTTGCTTCATACTAGTTTTACCCAGCCAGCACCTGATTCACACCGGCTTCCATCTCTCTCATTATCCATTCCCTTAAGAAGCAGCCCTCAGGGCAATGAGGTTCTGGTCAGGATCAAACAAGTTCAGGAACAAAGCCTGGAATCTGTTCACCACAGAGATAGAGTTTCAGTCAAAGTAGAGATAATTTTGGGCCTCAGTTGTGTTTCATCTCCAGACCCTGAAAAGATAAAAGACTCCACCACCACACCCTTTCACAACCAGACTGAGCAGCGCCATAGCTGACCTCAGGACCAGATGCAAAGATCCAGTATCCCCCACCTTGGTTCCAACCAATCAGAAGAGACTATGACCCTCCTTTAGTCTCCTATGTAACCTAGCCACTAGAAACAAAAGGGGGAGCCAGGTCTTGGAGCACTCAGCTGTGACTCAGCTGGGTTGTGGTACTGATGGGGGCACTCAAATGTTGGAAAATTTTAGGTAGTAGCTAATAAGCTTAGTAATCAATGTATGTAAAAGCTATTGTTTCAGGAACTGAAGGTATGACCCACCTTGACTCCAGGAGACCGTAATCAGTTCCACCTTTGTGTCTCGGGAGGATTGCAAGCAATCAGAATGCTATCTGAGCCATTGTGCTCCAGAGTGAGATGACCACCGCCCAGGACACAGATGAAAGAATGTTGCAGCTTTTATCTGATTAACTTTCCCCCTGATTTCCAAACCCCTTACCTACACTTTTGACCCCTTATAAAAAGTCTGGCTTGGAAGGAAATGTAAGACAGTCTGTTAGAGTACAAACCTGCCATCTTCTCAGTTCACTGGCCATCTGAATAAAGCACCCATAAAATTGACTCCTTGTCTCTGATTGCATCTGGTAGGTGACCAGAAGCATGAACGCTGGCTCTTTCGGTTTCAGTACCATTTCCTTAATTAATAAAAGTTTACTTTCTTGGCTGCAAACTGTACTTTGTGTTTGATTGGGCTTTGGTGTGCAAAGGCAAACAAACACCTTTAATTCCATAACAACAGTTTAATTGGAAGAACACTAGTCATTAGAGAAGTGCCTATGCAAACCACGAGGAGATGTTATCACACACCCGTCAAAAAGGCTATCATCAATAAATTAACAAACAGCAAGTACTGGTGAGGATGTGGAGAAAGGGGAACCCCTGTGCACTGTCCGTGGGAATGCAGATGGTGCAGCCATTGTGGACAGCAATATGGAGATACCTCAAAAAACTAAAAATGGATCTGCTTTTTGATCCAGCAATCCCACTTCTGGGAATATATCTGAATGAACCCAAGACACTAATTTGAAAGAACATAAGCACCTCTACGTTCATTGCAGCATTTTTACAATTGCCACGATATGGAAGCAGCCCAAGTGTCCATCAGTAGGTGAGTGGATCAAACAGCTATGGGATATTTACACAATGGAATACTACTCGGTAATATAAAAAAGAAGAAATTGCACCATTTGTGACAGCATGGATGAGCCTGGAGAACATTATGGGCTTGTACAACATTATGCTAAGTGAATGATTTCACTCATGTGTAGAGTCTAATAAAAACTGAACTAACAAAGAAAATGGGGACAGACTCATAGATGGAGAGCAGGATGACAGCTAGTCGGGGTGGAGGGTGGTTAGGATGTGGAGGGATGGAACATAAAGGAAAAAGTACCCATGGACATGGACAACAGTGTGGTGATTGCTGGGGGAAGGAGGGTATAAGGGGACTAGATGGTATTGGAAAAAATACAATAAAAATTAGATAAAAAGGAAACAAACAAAAATAAAGGAATAAAATGTTTTTAAAAAAGAGGAAGAACGTAGGTTTTAAATTGGCTTGAGTCTCTGCTGCATGATCTGTGAACCATGATCTTGCCAGATGCACTTGGCCTCCCTGAGCTCTTTTGTGTGTGTGTGTGTGAAATCATTCGAGTGAAACTGTAAAACACCTGGCACATAATAGGTACTCAACGAATTATAGCTATTTTTGTTGTTGTTGTTAGTAATGTAACAGAGTGAAATGCTTGCTCTCTCTGAAGGCCTTTCTGCTAACAGCTCTGCCATAGATATGCTAATTAATGAGAGGAATTCTGCTTGAGGCTTGAGAAGCCTTCCTTTTCCAAGGAGAGGTATGCACAAAGTAATGACTCCAGAACCAGGCTCAGATCAGCCAGGGT
>PVKM010021048.1:0-22885 GCA_004027735.1 Carollia perspicillata
CACAGGAGGGCAGCTCGCCTGAGATTCCGCCTGAGGCACACAGCAGCAGCCTGGCTGACCATGAGTACACCGTGGCTGGCGCCTTCACCGGGGCCCAGGCAGGTCGTGCCTCACAGCCCATGGCCCCTGGGGTCTTCCTCACACAGAGGCGGCCCTCCGCATCGTCCCCCAACAACACTGCTGCCAAAGGTACTGTACCTGTTAGCCCTAAGCAGCCTAGACTTGCAGACTGTCCCCGTAGGTGACCACAGGTTTCCTTTGTCCCACTGTAGCCACTTGTCTCTGTGGCCGCACACTCAGTCACATCTTTCAGTGTGTGAAAGAAATGGTCTCTTTCAAGGTTGAGAGCCAGGGTCACACACCAGGGGAGTCTGGTGGTCTCAGAGTTACGTCCAGCTCCTCAGATCCTGAGGGTTTCAGCTTTGGGGCCTAACTTGGAGTCAGAGTGTGGTCAATGTTTTGCCAAGGGTTCTCTGGGAGGAGCCCAGGGTGACTGACCCGGGACCCTCTTTGCGAGTTGGCATCACCACTGTCAGCCCCCTGGCCCTGTGGCCTGGTGAGTGGTTGGCTCACTCCTCCTTCCTCAAAGGACTTGTGCCCCCAGCAGAGTCCTTCACTCTGGCCACGAGACCCAGCCAGTCGTGGATACAGCTAGTGTGGCTCCAGGTGGCCCTGCTGCCAGGAGGTGGGGCAAGTGCCCTCACTCCACCGTAATGCCATTGTCCTGGCCTGTCCCCATACTTGCCTCAGCCCTTCCCCTTCATCACTGTCCCCTTGTCCATGTAACCACTGAGCCAGGAGCTTTGTTGAAGATTTGTGGTTTCAGAGGGGTACAGAGTGCCCAGGTTCTAGTGTCACAGGCCCATTTTACAGATAGGATGGGGGAGTCAAGGAGGGTTTGCAGACTTCCCATCCCACACGCTGCTCCTCTTGCCCTCTCACACATCTGTCTGCCTTTTTGTGTCCCCTCTTCTACCCCCAGGAAAACGTACAAAAAAGGGCATGGCCACCGCCAAGCAGAGGCTTGGGAAAATTTTGAAAATTCATCGGAATGGAAAACTGCTCCTTTAAAGTTTGGAAAGCCAGGATCCTTCTGCTCCGCTCAGGACCCCCGGAGCCCCGCTACAACATCAGCCCCCAGGAGGGTGGCCACGCTGCCTCACTCCGGGGAGGGCCTGGCCTCCTCCCAGCCACTACTCCCCACACATGAGCACGCGTCTGTTGCTTCAGCAGGCGGAGCTCGTCAATACTAACAGATGTCCTTTCTCAAGTTACTTAGAGTGACCAGTTCCTGAAACTTGGCCCTGCCAGTTTAAGGACCATTCCAATTTTAGGGCAGCCTCTGGGCACCCTGAGCATGGTTGCAATTACAGGGCCTCTGCAGCTCTGCTGGGAGCATGAGTCCTTCGAGGAAAGAGTGAGCCAACCACTCACCAGGTCGAGTCTGAGCCGGCCACAGGCTGGTAGCCTCCAGAGGCTTAAAAAAAGGCAAAGAACACTAGAGAGGAAGAGGAGGAGAAAGCAGGGTGTTTGTGTGCCCCACCCCCAGCTCTTCCCAAGTGATTCTTGGACACGTCCAGAGGGCGTTCAGCCTGGCCAGGAGAGGGGCCTCTGGGCTCCCTGGCTGGTGGGTGGCAGGCCAGATGGTGGGTGTCAACCCCTGAATGCCCAGGGCATTTTAGGAGCGACTGGGGCTGGCAGCAGGGTCAGTGTGTTAGTGGGTAGGGGAGCTGCATGGGTTCCCCAGCTATGATGTGGGGCCAGGGGGGCCCAGGCAAAGCCACATGGGTGGGCCCTGTTGAGCCCTACCAGCTACACTCCCAAAAGCACTTGTCTTCGAAGGCACCCTGCCCCAGGCCTGGGGGGGCGGATGGTGGCCAGGAGGCCTGAGGAAGAGGGGGGCTTGGCACTTCTGTCTTGTCACCTGTCACTTGGTGTCGAGTGCATGGGTGGCTCCTGGACTGTGCGTCCACCCATTGACATGGAGGGGCTGGATTTGTTTCTCAGGCAATCCTGTATTTTAATTTTAGATGTATTTCCTGAAGCATATTTTTCATAGAATGTAGCGTGTAAATAGCTTTTTAAATAACTTCTTTTTTATAAGAGTAAAAGTATCTTTAGGAATTTCTTTCTATAGAGTCCTTCATTAACATTTATACGAGTTTTTTGCTGAGTCTGATGAACAGTTGGGTTTCCGATGCTTTTCCTTTTTCTTCTTCTTTTTTTTATTGTTATGGTTATTTTTTTTCTTTTAGGGACTAAAGTATTGCCTGAAAAACAAGTGATGTCTGTGCAGCCTTATATCTGTCTTTACAGAAGCAAACAGTACACAAAAGATCTATTTCAGACTTGTTTGAAGATGAATCTTCAACTTGAATACCAGCTTTTTCTTTCCTTCTTGTTGATGAAGGGGGTGGGGTACAGTTATTTTACTAGCACCTTGTGAAGTGTTCTGTGTTTTGTGATGCTGTAATTTATTAATGTTTGTAGCTTTTTATATTTGTACATTTCTTATGAGCTTTGTTTATATGCCCATCCCTGGGTGTTCCGTCCACACGGAGAGGCAGCTTCGTGCAGGCCTTGGCCCCTGGCCCAGCCTGCTGGGGGGGCCGTGGCCGCCGGGCCTGGAGAATGGGCAAGGTGTTGCTCATGGGCCTGACTAGTCCAGCCCGGCGTTTTGAAGGTTTCCTTGCCTGTCATTGTTGAACACTTATATAATCTAACCCAGCCATCAAACTGTTCTCTCTCTTATTTTTAAATTTATTATTTTGGCAACATGTACATTTCTAACAAAGTTTATCGTGACTATTAAAGTGTTTTATTTCCCAATTCATATTACTCTTGTATTGAGTCCATGAGGTCTAAGGCAACTTAAATCAAAGTTTTAAAAGAGTAAAAATATTTCAGGTTTTGTACAGAACCATGTCTGTGTCATTTCTGCCTTATTCACTGCCGTCTATCCTGCTAGTGAGGGTGGTGGGTGTCCTGAGTGGGGTTGGAGGGCACTGTGGTCTGGAGGTCAGGTCTTGTGTACCCCAAGGGCTGGATGTGAGGGTGGGCAGTCAGGCCAGGCCCCCTGCCCATGCTCGGGCTGCCAGTGTTGCCCTTAGAAATTCCTTGGGTTACCTATAGGGCACATACACTACCCTGTACCCCAAGCCAGCCTGCAGGAATGGGCAAAAGTGACCCTTGGGGACAGGCAGCCTGTGAGACCCCCGGCTGTACTGGGCCCAGGCCCACACATCCTCAAGAGCCTCTAAAACCTTGTGGTTCACAGGTGGGCAGTTTAGCTGAGTCCAGTGAGCACAGTGCCAATACCCACAAGCACACAGGAACAGATACAGGATCTCAGTCTAGATCTGATGTTATTCACAGCAAATGAGTAAAAGCAGAATTCACTCTCCCTGCACAGACACAGTGCCAACACCATGAGGATCAAGGATTAGGGGGCCAAAGAAATGCCAGCTGCATGGAGAGACCACTACAGAGGAGTGCTGGGCCTGCCTGGCTGCTGGGCACCTCGGGCGTCACTGGGTCCTGGGACATAACATTCTCCCCAGGCACCCATAGTTTGAGTCCATCTGCCAGACCCTGCAAGAGGTATGGCCCCTTCACATCCCCAAGCTAAGTACTCAACCTGCCTGGGTAGCCTGCCTGGCCCTGGGCTGCTCTCTGTAGCCCCTTCAGGCCCAGTTCTAGACCCCCACCATACCCAAGCTGGCTGGCCACTGAGCCTGGGTCCTAGAGGCTAAGCTGTTTGAGTGTTCCTTGGGTCCTTTGGCTGTTGGTTCTGGACCTCCAGAGGGCTGTCAGGGAGTTGGAGGCCTGAAGCCCAGGGAAAGGCTCCCAGGGGCCTCCCAGAGTCTCCCTGGTTCCAAGCCCCATCCCGGTCTGCATGAGTACAGTTCTAGAGCCATGTGGCCTGGCCATGCCTTCGGACCTCACTGTGGCCCCATGTACAAGGTGTTTGGATATGTCTGTGCAAAAGACCTGAGACATATCTCTAGGTGTGCCTGTGACAGGGGTAGCAAGGGGCCCAGGTCTTCTCTCAGTTCAGGGCTCAGAACCCCCATGCCAGTGAACTGGGAAGGAGTGTACTGAGCGATCTCCCACTTTAGCCCATGGGTGAGTAAACTGAGCTCCAATTCCTTCCTCCGTGAGAGTGGTCCCATTCAAAGGGCAGGCTGGATGCTAACCTGGGGGGCCTGACAAGCCCATCCACCAAGGCCCCCCAGAGGAGTTTAGTTCAAGCTATCCTTTCATCCTGGTCTTCACCACTGGCTTCCATGAACCGCCTGGAGAAGCCCCTCCTCTGGGGCCTTCTCAAGGTACCATGGACCCATCATGTGCACAGGCCACTCTCAAAGTCTCAGGATTAAACCCAGAGTTATGTCCGCAACATGGCAGGTTCATGGTACACTGACAGCAACAGGGCAAGAGGCCCCTAAAGACTTAGAACCAAGACCTTCTCACTCCCCTGGGGCCCTATTCACTAGCCTGACTCACAGGTGTCCTGACACAATGCCAGTGACCCTCAAGGGTGGAGGAGACTGGAGTGCAGCAGGATCCCTTGCCCATCATCATTTCACAGCCCCCTGGGGGCAAATGGTGAATGATGAGGTTGCCCCAGGGGCCACAGGATGCCAATAGTTGGTGTCCTGGAGTTCCCACCGCAAGAACAGTTGCCTGGCCAGCAGAGGACTTTGCAGAGAAAACACGAAGACCTGTGTATCAGGCCTCAGAGATGCACAGGCTCTGGCTGATGGCGACACATGTGCAGCTGCATCCTGTGCACTGAACATAACATTAATTCAGCTTTCCCAAGTTCAGGTGAGTCATTTTCTGAGCACCTACTGTGTGCTGTGTTGTTGAGACTCTTCCAGAGCCTTCGTCAAAGCCGACAACAAGCCCACTTTGCTGAGGAGGACACCAAGCTCATCAGAGGGCCTGCTGCCCTGCACCTTGTAAGCAGCCAAGGCCTTGCCAGCTCTGGGACCCCTGTCATCACCTGCTCTCTTGGACAGTAGGACATGTGGTATCCTTTCACACCCTAAATAGAAGGGAATCTGAGAGGTCCCAGGAGCCACCTGTGGGAGATGAAGGTGTCTTCAGCAACATGAGCAAAGGCCCAGAGGCAGGTGCTCAGGCTTCAGGGTGCTACGATGGTGCAAGGTGAGGCCAGGAATGGCTCAGTGCAGACCCAGGGCATCCACACAGCAGGGATGTGGCAGGCCCTGGGGAGGCCCTGCAGGCTAGTGAGTAGGTCCTGCTTGGGGTGCAGCTTACTGGGAGAGGGCTGAAGACAAGAGCCCCTGCTTCTGGGGGCTCCCTCTGCCCCTGTCCTGTGCCCCATCATCACATTCCTGTAGTCTCTGTATGGGTGGGAAACTCAGCACTGTGTGTAGCCTGGTCTGTTTTGCATGCCCCCCGCCCCGCCCCCCCACCCCCCTATGGATGGAGATATCCTGTCCCAGAACCTGCACAAAAGGGTCCCACTGGGCCCCTGGGGCAATACTCAGAGCGACCACTAGGGGGCAGGGGAGGGCCAGGAATGAGCAGTCCTGGGATGGCAGTCACCCCTGCTCATTTTGTGCCTGGTGTTGGGCAGGCTGGAGGGAGGGAGGAAGCTGAGAGATAAAGTTATCAGCGACTGGGAATGCTGGTAAGGAGATAACAATCTTATCAGCTTTGTCCTGAAAGATGTGCCAAATGTGCCAGGATCTGTGTTAGTGCTGAGCCACTCTATCTTGCTAATGGAGAAACTGAGGCACAGTGTCTCATAGCTGGTGGAGCTGGGATTCAAGTCCAGGCAGGCCAGCTCCAGGGCCCTTGGGCTTATGAAACAGACCCCCAGAGAGACCTTTTCATAGAATGTGGCCAGAAAAGCAGCTCCCCAAGGCCCCAAGAGAAGGAGCTGTACCAGAGTGGAGAGAAGGGACTTGCTGTGCAAAGGCCCTGAAGTGGGCACAAGATGATGTGCCTGTGTTTGAGGAGGCAGCTGGAGTGAGGGGCTGAGTGCAGGGCAGGGGCTGCTGAGGGGCAGCAGAGGCCCCTCAGTCTAGGCCACTTGGAGATTTTCTAAAGGGCAGCATCCCTTTGCCAGTTTTGCTTCTCCATCCCAGGGGTTTCCCTCTTTCCCACTGCACAGAGGCCCTTGAGCCCACCATCTGTCTCCACTCCTTCCCCTCTGGGCCCTGCACCTCCCATGTCTATGCACAGCCCTGAGCAAGGAACCCTCCTGCAGATGTGGACACTGAGGCAGGTTTTGAGCAGGACACATAGCTGTACTCTCCATGGCACTGACAGTCTGGATAGGGTGTGGGAGAGTCCAGAGGGCTCCCCATCAAGAGTTTAAAAAAAGATACTGCTGATGTAAAATCTAGGCTGTGTTCCCAGCCTTATGAGCAAGTCTCCTTATCAATAACTCCCAATAATAATGGTGCATACAAATCATGTTAACGGCATTACACAGCAGTGCTAAATTTCACAGGTTTGTGTAGTGACTACTCTGCCAGTGACCATATTCTCTGAGTGCGTATTGTGTGCTCGCCAGGGTATTCAGGCTATCCACCCTGGCATAAGTGGCAGTATTACTAGCCCAAGGAGCCCTTGGCTGGCTCCTACCCAGGCTGGCTGTTTGACCTGTTTTTTCATCTACAGAGCTGGTAGGCAGTGGTCCCAACACCATACAGAAGTGCCGTCTGGCCAGCTCTTCCCTGCAGGCCTGTGTTCTCATCTGGCCCTCTGCTGGGGCACGCCCCCTTTTTTCCAGACTGCCCTAAGGACCTAGTCACAGTGTGATCTCTGACAGGTCACTTCCCCTCTCTGGGCCTCTTCTGCTGTCTGCCTTCTTGGTGATAAGAAGAAGGATGGGTGGGAGTTCCCAGTTGGAGCTGGGGTGGCAGCTTGTTCCACCCAGCCTGGTCCACATCCTTTCCACCATGGCCGGTAGAGGGCTGCCTACCCAGGGGGTGGGTCACAGCAGGACAGAGCCCTGCCTCAGGAAGCCAGGCCTGGTGTGAGAGGTCTTCAATGGAGCTTTACTCCCTGAGGTGCTGGGGTATAAGGCTGCTTCCCACAGTGTGTTTGGTTGTATCGATGATCAATAAAACTCTTACTCACTTCCAGTGTGCCATCTCCTTCTCCTATTTTGAAGAGAATCCTACTTTTCACAATTCAGTTTTGTGTCTCCAGAACTCAGTGGACAGAGATGCTGGGTGGGACAGCCAGGCTGAAGAAGAGTGATGGCAGGAGGGGAGTCCAGGCCAGGCTGTCGGGCACCCTGACAAATGGCCTCCCTCCTTAGCTGCCAGCCCGCCTTTCCCAGGCTGAGTCCTGCTGGCCGCCTCATCCAAACATCCCTGGGGATGCCACCTCGGCAGAAAAATGATGCTGTTCCATTAACATCTGACACGGATTTGCAGGCCCCAAACAGACGAGCATGCATGTAAACACCCGGCCTGGCCAGGCCCTCGCTGGCTCAAAGAGGGATCCTTATAATTAATTGTCTGCCTGCTGGCCCAGCAGCTTGGGCCTGCACTCCAGCCAGTGTTATTTCAAGATTGCAATTCCTCCTCGTCTCGCACAAACAGCATTTACCAAACAGCGGATGTGCTGGAACTTGTAGGAAGGAGCAGAGAGTGGGTCCTGGCTCTGTGGGTATCAACTTTTTTTCCCAGTAAAATGAAACCGTCACCCTGGCCACCTGGTGGTTGTGAGAACAGGGTCCACGTGCCTGACATGGACCAAACATGAGCATCTCACACCCACTAGCATGCTATCTTGGGCTGTCTGGTTGAGTGGGTCAGGTGCTGACAGAGTCATACAACACTCCCACTGTGAGCTCAGCAGCCAGCATGGCAACTTATCATTTCCATGCAGTGTAGTTATTTTAATAAACGTGTAAGCCTGCCTCAACATTGTTACATGTGTCTTTTCACCCTGAAGAGGGAGGGTTTGTTCTAGAATGCTATTCTAGAAAGTTCTAGAGTGTTGTCTAGAATCAGTGATACCTCATGTGTATGTGTATACCAATAATACCTTTTCTGATTGCCAAAGGGAATTTTTTAATTAATGGGTAACAACTCTCCACCTATTTTGTATAGTAAGGTGGAGAATTTATATTTCTTTGCCCCCTCTTTTTTTAGAATTTAAGAAAACCACATGGCTGCCTGTGGTGGCCATGGGGGGTCTCACTGCTCTGCACCCCAGCTGGTAGAGACAATACCTCTGTGAAACATGGGAATGGCCACCTTACCCTCACGGTGCCCACAGGATCACAGACCAACCAGTGCCTAGTCACAGATGGGTCACCACAATGTGTATTGGGATCAGTGTCTTTGCTCAGAAGTGCATGTATTTCATCTGTAAATCTGGGAAAAAAGAGTCCTACTTCCTGTTCTTTACTTTTTAAATAACCTAACTGTAATCCCCCAAAATGTTCTGTAATTCATAGCTGAGAGCTGGGACCCCAAGTTTATCTTCTGCCCAGGTGTTTGTGGCGCATGTCACACAGGCCATTGGCAGTGGGTTTCTCCTGATGGCTGTGTTTTAAGCTCTGGTAAAGTTTATCAGTGTCTTTGCTCTGCTCCTACTGGGGTTTCCAGGAGCTGTGTGGAGTGGGGGTTCCTAGAAAAGGAGGGGTTTTAGGCTTGTGGCAGATGTGAATAAGGACACTTTCTGAGGAACTTTTTTCTTTTTCTTTCTTTTTTTTTTTTTTTCAGTCCCATATTGCTTTCTTGACTGTGGCTTTAGGATATATTTCCAATCTAAGAACTCCTCTGTGTGCTCCTAGAACGGACGTGCCGCACTCTCTGAAGAATTCTATAGGGAGGTGGCTGGGCCTTGTACTCTCCATCTACAGTCTTTGCTTAGGGAGGAGGGCACCCTCTTCATCTGCCCAACCCTCCCTCTTCCTCTGCTCAATTGCAGACATCCTCTGGGCTTAGCTCTACCCTGTCCTTACCACACTGGATCCTGGGTTCAAGAACTCTGGATCCTCCCGTGCGGTGCCCCATGGCCACATCCACTCTGCTGCTCTAAACCTTCCCTCCTAGGTCCCTTGGGCCTTGGGAATTCTTCTCTCCTGCCCTTCCTCCCACAATCCTAGACTGGGTCGGTCTGGCTTTGTCAGTTCTCAGGGACATGCCAACACCCTCCAATCCTCCCTTCCTGGGACCCCCTACCCCAGCCCCTCCTCCCCAAGATATCCCTATACCAGCCCTGCCCTATCTCTGTCACTGATTCTCTTCCTCATGGTCCCCAAATTTAGCCCAAACACAATCTCCTCTGGTTATTCTAAAGCTCAGCTTACTAACTGCCTATGGGATCCCTGATGCGGACTCTGGCCAGCAATGTCCGTGGTGCTGTGGATGAGGCGAGACAAATTCACACGGACCACCGAAGTCCTGTGGAGGAAAAGGGATGGCACGGCCACTCCCTCAAGGGGAGAATGCCTCAGAGCACCTTAGCCACTCTCTCGAGAGGAGAGCACCTTGACCCTTGCCTTGACAAGCTTTTATTGGCTTTCTAATAGCATACATCAAAGAAGGTTCTCATTCATTATGCTCAGGTTTGATTTAGGTAATTACTTTTAACAGATAGCAAAGGAAAGGATGTTATTGATTACTTCCTACAGATTAACAAGGAAAAAATGTTGCAAGTGCAAGGGAACGATAACAGTAATCAGTCTGGTTACACTCTGTCCTTGGGAGATTTAGCATAGACTTCACAAAGTTACTTTAAAGATGTGCAGTAAGCATTTGCTTCTCCAACTCAGGATGAGGGAGTTCTAGCAAGAGCAAGTCTCAAAGCAACCTAGGTATGATACAGCCCTGGTCTCCCACAGGAGAACCGATCCATGGGTTGGGCATCCTGTGTGCTGTCATGTGCCTATGGGCTTTCTAACAGGGCTGGGCTACATTGGCCATTCCACACGGATAGGTTCCTTATAGATCCCCATATTCCAGACCCTCTAGTCTCTTCTGCCTCAACTCCTGAAACTCCAACACGGCCAGCAATGCCCTATCCTTAGGAGTGGTCCATCACGGCCCATTTCACTCCTCAGGATAGTGTCTGCATGACTCTACACTGGGCACTGGGACCATGAGGAGCCCCCAGCTCTGGGCAGGCAAGGGTGCCAGTGGCTAATAGATGGAGGGAGAGCAGGGTAGACTGAAAAATTAGGGACTCGTGATAGGGGAGGAAACAGAAAGGAGAGAGGTGCCCTGGCTGGTGTAGCTCAGTGGATTGAGCGCGGGCCTGTGAGCTTAGAGGATCGCGGTTCGATCCCCAGTCAGGGCACATGCCTGGGTTGCGGGCTAGTTCCCAGCAGGGGACCCATGAGAGACAACCATACATTGAAAAAAAAAAAAAAAGAACCATCTCACAGAAAGGAGAGAGGAAAGCATGAGTGGGATCTTGAGAAGAGGTGGTGCCCCCAAAGCATGGAGGGATAGGGGACTCCACATAAAGGAAACATGGTATGTGTGAGGTAGGGCTTGGGTTCCCTGGGCTGCACAGGTGGGGTCAGGTGTTGGAGAGGCTGTGTTGATCTTTACCCTGCAGGATAGATCAGGTCAGACTAGCATCTGAAGGGCCTTTTGGGGCTTGAGGTTCTTGCTGCTTCTTCTTGTGGCTGCTACGGATTCATGGTGAAGGCTTATAGACAAGGAGTAAGGGCATGGCTAGGCCAGCAGTGATGGGGGCTGTCCACTCCTCTTTGGTGGGCTGGGATGATCTGTCTCTGTAAGTGTGGGGCATCTGGAAGCCCAGATGGCAGAGTGTAAGACTCCAGATCTCTCTGCCATAGTCCTTAGACATTTTAGACAAGTCTGGCCTCAACCGAATACATCCCCTGATAGGAAGCTCACACTCTCCCAGATGCTCTGTCTCACCCCAAACTTGGCTGGCCTCAAAGATCTGGAACCAACTAGGCTCTGCGAGGCCTGGAGAGGAAGTTTCTCTGGGTCTTGGCTCTGGGGCTTAGGTCATAAAACTAGGCCTAAGAGAAATGGATATGTAGACCAGTGGGTGACTGAAGCTAAGTGACAATTGATATGGGTGTCCTCAATGGCTCATTAAAAATCATAGCTCAGCCCTGGCTGATGTAGCTCAGTGGACTGAGTGCAAGCTAGAGAACCAAAGCCTTGCTGGTTTGATTCCCAGTCAGGGCACATGCCTGGGTTGCAGGCCAGGTCCCCAGTACGGGGTGTGCTAGAGGCAACCATACACTGATGTTTCACTCCTTCTCTCTCTCCCTCCCTCCCTCTCCCATCTCTCTAAAACTAAACAAAATCTTTCAAAAAATCATAGCTCAGCATTGTTATTTCCCCTGTGAGCTGAGCCCATACCACACCCCCAACAGTTGACTCTTTTTACCTGTTCTACCAGCTCTGCATGGCCCGAGCCCAGCTGAGCTGAGTTTAGCAGAGAGACTGGAGTACTGCACAGAGCTGGGAACTTTGGAGCACATCTCCCTGGGAGGTTCTTGTCCAGGACTCAGATGGGCACTAGGTTGTGTGGCTATGGCTGCGGGGTGTAGGGGGAAGGCAATTCTTTTTTGAATAATTTTTTAGAATGATTTTTTATTGCTCCTCAATTACAGCTGTTCCCATTTCCCTCCCTTACTCTCTCCCCCCCGCCCACCCCTACCTCCCACATTCAATCAACCCCACCGTTGTCTTTGTCCATGGGTCCTTTATACATGTCCCTTGATGACCCTTTCCCTTCTTTTTCCCGTTATCTCCCTCCACCTCCCCTCTTGTTGGGAACCACCTTGCCTGGTTTCAGAAGCTGTAACCTCCACCATGACTAAGGCTGAGTGAGCAACCTTTAGATCATAAGCCACTGAGGAGACAAAGCTTATCTCCCTTGCAGGGGTGCCACCTTTGCTCTTTTCACTTCACCCTGCCTGGCCCCCAAAGCTCGATCAGTTACCCAATAACGGATAAGATTCCTCAAGGGAGGGATGACCTAAGACAGGCATGATCATGGGAAGGCCCCAGGGAAGGACTTGGGGGCTACAGCAAAAGGGGGTGATGGATCCTCACCCCTGGGCTTTGACACAGCCTAAGTCCTCATTCTGTCTGCAAGAAGTCTCCTAATCTCTTCGCTGCCTTACTTCCCTTGCCTGACTTAAGCCTGAAACAATGACAGAAGGTGGTGCAGCTCTGTGCTGGAAAGGGTGGGTTCCCTAGGATGATCAGGTTTAAGAAAGAATGCATAAAATCCTGTGAAGCTTACTTTGCTAATACCCTCAATTTAAATAAAAGGGACCAAGCAAGAAGTGAGTTTGTTCCCCAAAGTTTTATGGCCCTTTAGCTATCTGACCCTGACTCAAAATAGGCCCTCAGAGTTCTTTGACTGTTATCTATTGTTTAATCATTTCTGCCTGACAATGATTGATGAGCTTTATTCCTGTGCAAATTGAACCCAATAAATCCTGTCAAGGCAAGAGTTGGAACACTCTCCTCTTAAGAGAGTGGCTGAGGTGTTCAGAGGTGCTCTACCCTTGAGAGAGTGGCCGTGCCATCCCTTTTCCTCCACAGGACTCGGTAGTCCATATGAATATCTTGTCTCATCCATAATGCTGTGGACACTGCAGGCTGGTGTCCACATCACCCTCTGGTTACTGTCAATTTATTCTGTATTTCCATGTCTCTGGTTCTATTTGCTTGCTTCTTTGGTTTGTTGATTAGGCTCCCCTTATTGGTATTTTTCTTTCACCACCTGGCTTGTTTCACTTAGCATAATGCTCTCCAGTTCCATCCATGCTGTCCTGAAGGGTAGGAGCTCCTTTCTTTCTGCTGCATAGTATCTCACTGTGCAAATGTACCATGGTTTTTTTGATCCACTCATTTACTGATGAGCACTCAGGCTATTTCCAGCACTTTGCTATTATAAATTACAGTGCTATGAACATCGAGATGCATAGATTCTTTTGAATTGGTGTTTCAGGATTCATAGGGTATAATCCCAGCAGTGGAATTGCCAGATCAAAGGGTAGTTCCATTTTTATTTTTTTCAGGGAATTCCATATTGTTTTCCATAATGGCTGCACAAGTCTGCATTCTTACCAACAGTGTACTGGGGTTCCCTTTTCTCTACAACCTTGCCAGCACTTGTTGTTTGTTCATTTGTTTATGATGGACATTCTGCCCATGTGAAGTAGTATTTCATTGTGGTTTTAATTTGCATCTTTCTGATGGCTAGTGACGCTGAGCCTCCTTTTATATGTCTCTGGCCCTCTGTATGTCTTCTTTAGAGAAGTGTCTGTTCAGGTCCTTTGCCCATTTCTTAATTTTTTTTTTTTTGTCTTCTTGGAGTGGGGTTATGTGAGTTCTTTATATATTTTGGAGATCAAATCCTTGTCTGAGGTATCATGGCAAATATATTTTCCCATATGGTTGGTTCCCTTTACATTTTTCTGGTTTTCTTTAGCCATGCAGAAGCTTTTTAATTCGATGAAGCCCCATTTGTTTATTCTTTCCTTTATGTTCCTTGCTCTAGGGGACATGCTGGTGAACATATTGCTGCATGGAATATCTGAGATTTTCCTGCCTATATTCTTCTGTAGGACTTTTATGGTGTTGTGACTTATATTTAAGTATTTTATCCATCTCGAGTTTATTTTTGTGTGTGGTGTAAATCGGCAGTAGAGTGTCATTTTTTTTTTTGCATATAGCTGCCAAGTTTTCCTAACACCACTTGTTGAAGAGGCTATTTTTACTCCATTCTATGCTCAAGGGGAGGCAATTCTTTTCCCCACTGTGAGGTCAGCTCACAACACTTTCCATGGGAAACCCATTTGACCTTTTCCTATGCTGCCCAGAGGCCCTGCCCTGCTGAGCTCGTTCATACAGAGGGACTGGCTGGCTGTTCCAAACTGAACTTGTGGTACACTCCTTCTGGAGGAGCTAAGGTTAGAGACTCTGACAGAGACTAAGTGGTATGGTGCTGGAGGCGGGACCCTTTCCCCCCCCCCCCCCCATTGAGTACCTGACTTTGCTGCCCCCAAGCAGGATGTTCACTAGCCCCAGCTAGTGAAAGACCAGGGAACCTCAGGGAGTGGCAAGGTGGCTGACAGGAGGTAGCAGACCTCAGTGTGCCTTAGACCTTTTACTAATCTGCACCGGGCTCAGAGCTTGAGTAAGCTCTGAGCTGATTCTTGTACGTAGCTTTGTACTTCCCACACACACCTAGTAGAGACAACTACAACCAGTGAATTGCATGGTAGCTCCAGACAGGAAACCCAATGCCAGTGACAGGCAGCATCTGACATCGACCTGAACTGGAATGCTGCCAAAGTGGACCCAACACAACCAACGCAACCTGTGGAAGCTTTCAGACTGCACCAGGGCTTGACATAGCTAACTCTAAAAGTGGCATCCCAAAGGCAGATGAGTCAGGAGGCAGTGACCACAGAGCAGCTTATACACTATGATCAAAGTATATCCTTATAGTCAGCATTAAGCTTATGCATTAATGCAACCTGAGCATTAAGCCTATCTATAAACATGTCAACAACATTCAAGACCCAACTACAACAAGAGGGCATACATAACCTACATAAGAGACATTCCAGGAGGACCTAGCTCAGGTGATCTGGAAGATTGCACCATGGGCCCCTCAAGATACTTATAGCAAAAACCACCATATCAAATTTGGGAGCCATAGTAGATCTACCTAATACTCAGAGAAAAACATGCAAAGGCATACAAAATAGGGAGACAAAGAAACATGCCCTACGTGAAAGAACAAGAGAAATCCCCCAATAAGGAATTAAATGAAATGGAAGGAATCAAGGTACCAAATGCAGGGTTCAAAATGATTGTTATAAAGATGCTCAAGGATGTTACAGAAAGAATGGATGATCTCAGGGAGAACTTAAACAAAGAGATAGTAAGCATGAAAATTATAAAAAAGCATCAGTCAGGAGTGAATAACATAACATTTGAAATGAAGAATACGTCTAACAACAAGCTAAATGAAGCAGAGGATCAAATCAGCGATTTAAACCAATGGTCCCCAACATTTTTGGCACCAGAGACCAATTTTGTGGAACACAGTTTTTCTATGGGGGGCAGGAGGACAGAGAGGAGGAGGTGGAGCTCAGTCAGTAATACAAGCAAAACTTCCCTCTCTCACCAGCTATTCATCTCCTGCTGTGCAGCCCAGTTCCAAATAGGCCATAAACAGGTACCAGTCTATGGCCCAGGGGTTGGGGACCCCTGATTGAGAGGACAAGATAACAGAAAACACCTTAGCAGAGTGGAAGAAAAGGAGAATTTTAAAAAATGAAGAAAGTCTAAGAGAACTCTGGGAGAACATCAAGCGTAACAACATCCATATCATAAGGGTACCAGAAAAAGAAGACAGAGCAATGGATCAAAAATATGTTTAAAGGGGAGGATAACAGGAACAAGTATAAAGGACACCTGGACAAAAACTAAGGGGGGTGGAAATGGGAGGGAAGTGGGGGTACTGGGGGTGTGTGGACTGGGATGGGAGTAGAAGACTGAAAACTGTACTTGAACAACAATTAAAATAAAATTTAAAAAAATGTATTTAAAGAAATAATGGCTGAAAAATTCCTTAATCTGGTGAAGAACAATGAAACACCAGTCCAGGAAGCATAGAGAATCTCAAACAAAATTAATCCAGAGAGGCTCACACCAAGACACATCATAATTAAAATGGCAAAGGTTTAAAGATAAAGAGAGAATCTTAAGAGAAGAAAGGAAAGACAGTAATCTACAGGGGAGCTCCCATAAGATTGTTAGCTGATTTTTCAATAGAAACACTTCAGGCCAGAAGAGATTGGCATGAAATATTCAAAGTGATGAAAAGAAAGGGCCTACAACCAAGATTACTCTACCCAGCATAACTATCATTTAAAATTAAAGGCAAAATAAAGAGATTCCCAAACCAAAAACAAAACACTAAAGAAGTTCATTACCACCAAACCAGTATTTCGAGGTGTTTTTTTTTTTTTTTTAATAAGAAGGCAGGAAAAAGATAGATAGACAGACAGACAGACAGACAGATAAAAAACCATGGATATAGAGAATAAAGTGGAGAACATATAAAGTTTCTTATGTTTTTACACATATAAAGAAAATCTTGATGGACATAAAGGGAGAGATCAAGAGGAATATAGTCATGATAGGGGATTTTAACATCCCATTGACATCAAAGGGGAATGACCTTAAAGACAATAATTGAAAATGGAACAGCAGCCTTAAATGACATACTAGATCAGATGGATTTAATTGATATCTACAGAGCATTTCACTCCAAAGCAAAAGAATATACATTCTTTTCAAGTGCACATGGAACATTCTCTAGGATAGGTCACATATTAGGACACAAAACAAGTCTTAATAAATTCGAGAAGGTTGAAATTATATCAAGTATCTTCCCTGACCATGACAGCATGAAAATAGTAATCAATTACAAGAAAAAAACTGAAAGACACACAAACACATGAATGTTAATTAATATGTTACAAAACAATTATGGGATATGATGAAATCAAAGAAGAAATGAAAAGCTATCTTCAGACAAAAAACAATGACCACACAACCTAAAATCTAGAAGACACAGTGAAAAAAGTTCTAAGAAGGAAATTCATAGTGATACAAATATACCTCAACAAAAAAATTCTCAAATAAACAACCTAACTTTACACTTAAAAGAACTGGCAAAAGAACAACAAAGTCCAAAGAATGTAGAAGGATGTAAATAAAGAGTGGAAATAAATGTCATAGAGACTAAAAAAAAATATAATAGATCAATGAAACCAAGAGCTGGTTCTTTGATAAGGTAAAAAAGATTGAGAAACCTTTAACCAGACTTAGCAAGAAAAATAGAGAGAGGACCCAAATAAATAAAATTAAAAATAAAAGAGTAGTAACAACTGACACCACAGAAATACAAAGGACTATAAGAAAATATTATGTACAGCTACATACCAAAAAATTGGACAGTCTAGAAAAAAATGGATAAATTTTTAGAAATATACAATCTTTCAAAACTGAATCGAGTCAGAGAATCTGAATAGATAGATTACAACAGGTAAAATTGAAGCAGTAATAAAAAATCTTCCAACAAATAAAAGCCCTAGGTTGAGAAGCTGCATAGGTGAATTTTACCAAACATTCAAAGAAGAATTAACACTGATCATTCTCAAATTATACCAAAAAATTAAAGAGGAAGGAAGACTCCTCAGCTCATTTTACAGGGACAGCATTACCCTAATTCGAAAACCAGGTAAAGATACTATAGAAAAACAAAATTATAGGCCAATATCCCTAATGAATATAGATGCAAAAATTCTCAAGAAAATATTAGAAACACCAAATCCAGGAAAACATTAAAAAGATTACACACCATGATTAAGCGAGATTTATTCTGGGGGTTCAAGGTTGGCACAATATCCACAAATCAACAAACATGATATACCACATAAACAAAATGAAGGAAAAAATCACATGATTACATCAATAGATGCAGAAAAAGTATTTGGTAAAATACCGCACCCATTTATGATAAAAACTCCCAGCAAAACAGGACTATGGAGAACATACCTCAACATAATAAAGGCCATATTTGAAAAACTTACAGCCAACATTATACTCAGTGGACAAAAACTAAAATTGTTTCCCTTAAAATCAAGAACAAGACAAGTATATAGACACAGTACTGGAAGTTTTATCCAAACAATCAGATAAGAAAAATAAATAAATGACTTCCAGGTTAGAAAGGAAGAATTAGAACTTTCATTATTTGCAGATGATACACTGTATTTGAAATACCCCAAAGACTCCATGATAAAACTGCTAGAACTAATACATTCAGTAAAATATCAAGATGCAAAATTAATATTCATAAATTGGTGGCATTGTATACACCAATAGAGAAATATCAGAAAGAGAAAAACTAATAAAACAATCTCATTTAAAATTGTGTCAAAAAATAAGGTATATAGCAGTAAATTTTATCAAGGATGTAAAAGATCTGTACTTGGAAAGTTATAAGACACTGAGGAAAATACAAATAAGTGTAAGCACATACTGTGTTCATAGCAGGAATTATTAACATGATCAAAATGTCCATACTACACAAAGCAATCTATAGATTCTACACAATTCCTGTGAAGATACAGCGACCTTGGACCATAAGCCACTAAGGGGACAAAGCTTATCTCCTTGGCAGGAGCGCTGCTTCTGCTACCTTTATTTCATCCATAACTGGCCCCAAAGCTTGATCGGTTGGCCAATGACAGGTAAGATTCCCCAAGGGGGGAATGGCTTAAGACAGGCATGATCACAGGAAGGCCCAAGGGAAGGACTTGGGGGCTACAGCAAAAGGAGGTGATGGACCCTCACCCCTGGGCTTTGACATAGCCTGAGTCCTCATTCTGTCTGCAAGAAGTCTTCTAATCTCTTGGCTGCCTTACTTCCCCTGCCTGACTTAAGCCTGAAACAATGACAGAGGGTGGTGCAGCCTTGTGCTGGAAAGGGTGGGTTCCTTAGGGCAATTAGGCCTAAGAAAGAATATGTAAAATCCTGTGAAACTAACAGACCCTAACTCAGAATCATCTCATAGTTCTTTGTATGCTATCTATTGTTTGATCCTTACTGCCTGACAATGATTAATGAACTTTACCTGTATTTCTGTGCAAATTAAAACCCAGTAAAAACCTGTTAAGGCAGGGGTTGGAGCACTCCTCCCTTGAGGAAGTATCTGTGCCATCCCTTTCCCTCCATAGGACTCAGTAGTCCGTGTGAATTTGTCTCCTAATTAATCCATAACACTTTGGACACTGTGGGTCAGTGTCCATGTCAAAGTGTAAAACTCAAAACCATAGAAACCCTAGAAGAAAACATGGACAGTAAACTCTCAGGCATTTCTTGTAGTAATATTTTTTTCTGATGTATCTCCTTGGACAAAGGAAACAAAAGAAACAATAAATAAGTAGAGTACATCACACTAAAAATATTTTGCACAGCAAAGAAAACCATCACCAAAAGACAACCCACTGAATGGGAGAACATATTGACAATGATACATCTAATAAAGGTTTAATAACCAAAATCTACAAAGAACTTATACAACTTAACACACACAAAAAAGAATTCATTAAAAAATGGGCTAAGGACCTGAATAGACACTTCTCCAAAGAAGCCACACAGATGGCCAATAGGTATATAAAAATATGTCCAATATTACTAATCATAAGAGAAATGCAATTTAAAACCACAATAAGATATCACCTTAAACTTGTCAGAATGGCTATCATCAATAAATCCACAAATGGCGAGTGTTGTTGAGGATGTGGAGAAAAGGAAAGCCTTGTGCACTATTGGTAGGAATGCAGATCAGTGGCTAGTATGAAAAACAGTATGTAGTGTCCTAAAAAAATTAAGAATGGAACTGTCTTATGACCTAGCAATTTCACAAATATTCTGAGAATATATCTAAAGAATCCCAAAACATGGATTCTAAGCTATATATGCACACCTATGTTCATTGCAGCACTATTTACCATAAAAATTATTTGGAAGTAGTCCAAGTAAGTGCCCATCAGTAGAGGAGTACATAAAAAAGCAATGGTACATTTACACAATGGAATATTACTCACCTGTAAAAAAAGAATCTTACCTTTCATGTCAGCGTGGATGGACCTAGATGTTATTATGTTAAGTGAAATAAGCCAGTCAGAGAAAGACAAATACCATATGATTTCACTTATATGTGAAATATAATGTATAAAATAAATAAACAAAATAGAAACAAACTCAGAGTTATAGAGAACAGACTGACAGATGTCAGAGTGGAGAGAGCTTGAGGGCTAAGTAAAAGTTGAAGGGATTAAGCCAAAAAATATGCCATGAACACAGACAACACTATGGCGATACCAGGTGGAAGAGGACAAATGGGGGATAAATGGTGACAACAGGAGACTAGGCTTTTAAAGGTGAGCACACAATGCAATGTGCAGATGATGTATTTTAGAATTGTGCTCTTGAAATCTATATAATTTTATTGACAAATGGAACCCCAATAATTCAATAAAAAATAAAAACAATAAATAAAACCACAGCTCATGCTAGTAGGGGAGACAAGTTACACCCTCCTGAGATGTCTCTAGGACTCAAAGTAATGGAAGCATTGCTATTTGAGCAGGTGGTGTTGGGGGAAGATGGTTGCAGTGGAAGCTCCCTCTGGAAGCAGAGGTGGGAAACAAGAAATCTCAGATAGGAGGAATCAGTGGGAGAAGGAAGAAGCAAAGTAGCCCTAATTTCTGAGCTGTGTCCAAGACCAGGGTCATCCAGAGGACAGGTAGACTTGAGAATCCCTTGGTCCTCTCATGAAGTTTAAAGAAAATTCCTAGCTAAGAGAGATGGGACCAATTTAGAAAAAGACCTCCCACTCCAAGAGCAGAGACGTCTGAACTTCCAGCCAAGATGGAGTCATAGGTAGATACACCTTGCCTTTTTGCACAACCAAAAGAAGGACAACAAATTTATAAACAGAAAATAACCAGAGCTGCCAGAAAATTGAACTGTATGGAAGTCTGACAACCAAGGAGTTAAAGACAAAATATTCATCAAGACTGGTAGGAGGGGTGGAGATGGGAAGCCAAGATAGAGAGGACTCCCAGCAAAGTCGCAGCTGGAAGACCATGGCAGGCAAGGCAGTGGTTGGCGGATAGGGTGAGGTGGCCCCTGGGAGACAGGGCAGTCCCACATTTGTGTGCAGATAAACCAGGAGGGACAACTGGGGAGTGAGACAGATGGTGCAACCCAGGGTTACAGTACAGGGAAATAAAGTCTCAAAACCTCTGAGTGAAAAAACCTATAGGGGTTACTGCAGCAAGAGAAACTCCCAGCCTCACAGGAGAGTTCCTTAGAGATATGAACAGGGTCCTAGAATATACATAGAACCACCATTCCTGGAATCAGCACCAGAAGGACATTTTCTTGTGAGCAGTGGGGAAAATGACTGAGATCTGTCCAAGAGTTGAACAAGTGGCATTATTTCCTCTCAGACAAAAATAACCAAACTGATGCAAGGAGAAATAGAAAGTCTGATTAGCCTTCTTTGTGTATTAAAAAAAAAAAGTTAAATTCATAATAAAAAAACCTTCCCACACACAAAAAAATTCCAGTACCACATGACTTTTCCAGGTAATCGTAGCAAACATTTTTATAAAGGTATAATATATAAATTCTTTTTTAAAAATTTTATTTATTTATCTTTAGAGGGGAAGGGAAGGAGAGAGGGAGAGAAATATCAATGTATGGTTGCCTCTCGTGGGTCCCCTGCTGGGAACTGGCCTGCAACCTAGGCATGTGCCCTGACTGGGGATCGAACCGTGATCCCTCTGTTCACAGGCCCACGCTCAATTCACCAAGCTACACCAGCCAGGGCTATATAAATTCTTTTAGAAAATATAGGATGAGACAATATTTCTTTACTCACTTTATGAGGTCAACATTACCTTGATATAAAAACTAGAGATATTATAAATATATTACAAATAAAACTGTAAATCTATATCTATTATGAATAAAAAGATAAGATTCTCCATAAAATATTAGTCATCATATCCAGCAATATAAAAAACGTCATCATGTTTAAGTGGGGTCTAGCTCAGAAAAGCAGAGTTGGTTTAACCTTCTCAAATCAGTCAATCAATATAATGCACCATATTAATAAGAAATCTACATGATAATTTCAATAGACTAGAAATAACAATAACAACAACAAAACCCAACCACTTGATAAAATTGAATACATATTCAAAACAAAAACTTTCAAGAAACGTGAAGTAGGAGGAAATATCTTCAATCTGATATTTCATATACAACATCTATTTATAGTGCGAAAACTGGATATTTTACCCCAAGAACAAAATTGAGTTAAGGAAATCAACTCTTAGCACTTGTGGGTGGTGCTAAGAGTATACTTAGCCAGTGCAACAAGGCGAGAAAGAGAAACAAAAGGCCTATAAACTATATGACAGTTCCAAATGGCATTATTGTGTGCATAGTAATTTCTCAGGGTTCTGCAAGAGAGATACTGGAAATTTAAATCAGATTTAAGCGAAGATCCAGAGCATATATCAATCTTATGTGCAGTGACCAAAGAAGAAGAGAAGGAGGAAAAAGTGGTAAGACTGGACAGATGGGCAAAGGCCAGTTTATCAAGGTCACAAGATACAAGATGAGTACTTAAAAAATCAGTTGTGTGTGTATATTCTACCAATAAATGACTGAAAATGAAAGTACAAAGCAATACTTTGCACAATAGCATAAAATAGAAAACACTTAGGGGTAAGTTTAACAAAAATATATGCCAGACTATACACTAAAAATGATGAAAACTGCTGAAATAAATAAAAGACAAGTGCAGAGATAAACTGTATTTATAGATTGGAAGCACTGATGTTGAGATGTCAATTTCCCCCAACCCAATCTATTAATTTATGTAATTCCAATCTTTGCAGGCTTTTTGGTGGCAATTGACATGGAAATGCAAAGGACTTATAACAACCAAAACAAACAATATTATAAAAGAACAGACCTGGCTGAGTGGCTCAGTTGTTTGGAGTGTTGTCCCAAACACCAAAAAGTTGCAAGTTGGATTCCCAATCAGGGCACATACTTAGGTTGTTGGGACACTTATGGGAGGCAGCCAATCAATGTTTCTCTCTCACATCAATGTTTCTCTCCCTCTCTCTCTCTCTCCTTTTTTAAATCAATAAACATATCCTTGGGTGAGGATTAAAAAAGAAGAACAAATCTGTACTTAAACTGGTTGGTATCAAGATTTGACACAAAGTTATAAAGATCTGCTATAAAGCTAACTAAACAAA
>PVKM010021049.1:0-22888 GCA_004027735.1 Carollia perspicillata
TATTTGACTATAAAGGTGTGGTTTTATATCTGGGCTCTCTATTCTGTTCCATTGATCTATGTGTCTGTTTCTGGTTTTATGCCAGTACCATGCTCTTTTGATTAGTATGGTTTTATAGTATGGTTTGATATTAGGTAGCATGAATTCCTCCAACTTTGTTCTTCCTTCTCAAGACCATATTGCTGTGGTGGCCTTTTCTTGTTCTATATAAAATTTTGAAATATATGTTCTTGTTCTGTGAAATGCATCATTGGATCTCAATAAGAATCACATTGAATCTACAGATTGTTTGGGGTAATATGGACATTTTAATGTGTTAATTCTTCCTATCCATGAAGACAGTATATGCTCCCACTTATTGGTATATTTTTCTAATTATTCCTCTAGTGTCATAATTTTCTAAGTACAGGTCTTTTACATCCTTGGTTAGGTTTATTCCCAGGTATTTTATCATTTTTATAGCAATTGAGAATGATATTGTTTCTTAATTTCCCTTTCTATGGGGTCATTATTGACATACAAAAATGCAATTGAATTTTGGGTATTAATTTTGAGTCCTGCTACTTTGCTGAATTCATGTATCATTTCTAGTAGTTTCTTTGTGTGTGTATGTGTGTTTAATTATCTTTGTTTTCTTTTTATTTTTAAATATATTTTATTGATTATGCTATTACATTTGTTGAATTTTCCCCTTTAGTCCCCTCCACCCTTCACACCCTCCCCTGCCCACATTCCCCCTCTTTAGTTCATGTCTATGTGTCATACTTCTAAGTTCTTTAACTTCTAAATTTCTAGTAGAAGGACTTGTAAGTTCTTTAACTACATTTCTAGTAGTTTCTTGGTAAAACATTTGGGGTTCTCTATAGACAGAATCATGTCATCTGCGAATGAGGACAGTTTTACTTCTTCCTTTCCAATTTGGATGCTTTTTATTTCTTCTTGTCCAATTGCTGCAGTTAAGACTTCCAGTGCTCTGTTGAATAAGAGAGGTGAAAGCAGATATCCCTGTCTTGCTCCCAATCTTAATGAAAATGCTTGTAGTTGTTGCCTGTTGATTATGAAGTTGGTAGTAGGGTTGTAATTTATGGCCTTTGTTATGTGTAGGCCTTTGTTATGTTCCTTCCAATCCCACTTTACTGAGAGTTTTTATCAGAAATCGGTGCTGGATTTTATCAAATGCTTTTTCTGCGTCTATTGCTATGATCATGTGGTTTTTATCCTTCATTTTTTATGTGGTGTATCAAATTTATTGATATGCAGATGTTGTACCAACCTTGCATTTCCGGAATATATCCCACTTGTTTATGGTGTATGATCTTTTTGATACATTACTGTTTTCAGTAGCTAATATTTTGTTGAGGATTTTAATGTCTATGTTCCCCAGGGATATTGGCCTGCAATTTTCTTTCTTTGTAGGGTCTTTATCTGGTTTTGGAATTAGGATAATGCTGGCCTCAGAAAATGCGTTTAGTAGTCTACCTTCCTCTTGAATTTTACATAATAGTTTGAGAAGAGATGTTATTCTTCTCAGAATACTTTATAAAATTCACCTGTGAAGCCATCTGGCCCAGGGTTTTGTTTATTGGGAATTTTTTATTTTTTCTTCAGTTTCATTAGGTATAATCTGTCTATTCACATTCTCTGATTTTTTCCTGATTCATTTTGAAAGATCGTTTGTTTCTAGGAATTTATCTATTTCATCCAGGTTGTTCCGTTTGTTGGCATATAATTGTTCATAACATTTTCTTAAAATCCTTTGTATTTCTTTAGTGTAAGTTGTTATTTCTCCTCTTTCATTTCTCATTTCATTTATATGTAGCCTTTATCTTTTTTTCTTGATGAGTCTGGTTAAAGGCTTGTCAATCTTATTTATCTTTACAGAGAACCAGCTTGGTTTCATTGACCTTTTGTATGTTTTCTAGATTCTATTTCATTTATCTGTTCTGTCCTTTATGATTTCCTTCCTTTTACTCACTTTGGCCTTTGTTTACTGTTCTTCAAGTTCTCCTAAGTGTGGACTTAAATTGTTTATTTGAGCATTTTCTCGTTTTATGAGATAGGCTTGTAATGCTTTGAATTTCCCTCTTAGGTTTGCTTCCCTAGTGTCCCACAGACTTTTGGATTGCTGTGTCCTCATTTTCATTTGTTTCAAAGTATGTTTTAATATCTTTCTTGATCTCATTTTTGGTCCATTTGTTGTTTAATAACATGTTATTTAGCTTCCATGTCTTTGTGTGTTTTTCACTTTTTCTCTTGTGATTAATTTCTAGTTTCATAGCATTGTGGTCAGAGAAGATGGTTGATATGATTTCAAACTTCTTAAATTTATTGAGACTTGTTTAGTGTCCTACCGTATGATCTTTCCTAGAAAAGGTTCCATGTGCACTTGAAAAGTATGTATACTGTGCTGCTTTGGGGTTAAGTGCTCTGGAGGTCAATTAAAACCATTTTATCTATAGTGCCATTTAAGACCACTGTCCCCTTGTTGATTTCTGTCTGGAAGATCTATCTGTTGAAGTCAATGAGGTATTAAAATCCCTTACTATAACTGTATTCCCATCTATCTCTCTTTTTATGTCCATTAAGATTTGCTTCACATATTTAAGTGATCCTGTGTTGGATGCACAAATGTTTACTAGGGTTATATCCTCCTTTTTGATTATCCCCTTTAACACTAGGTAGTGTCCTTCTTTGTCTCTTACTGGAGCTTTGGATTTAAAGTCTATTTTGTTGGGTATAAGTACCACTACCCCAACTTTTTTTCCCTTCCATTTGCATGAAATAGTTTTTCCCATCCCTTTAGATTTAGTCTGTGTGTATCTTTCTATCAAATATGGGTCTCTTTGAAGCAGTATATGTATGAGTCTTGTTTTCTTATCCATACCACTACCCTATGTCTTTTGGTTGGACTATTTAAGCCATTTACAATTAACGTGAACATTAATAGATATACATTTAATGCCATATTGTTGTTAGTATATTTTCCTCCATTTTTTTCTTTCTGTTTTTCTTCTTCTTCTTAAAAAAGCCCTTTAACATTTGTTGCAGTATCATTTGGTGTTAACAAACTCCTTTAGTTTTTTCTTGTATGGGAAATTCCTATTTCTCCTTCAATTTTAAATAATAGCCTTGCTGGGTAAATTAGCCTTGGTTGTACATCCTTGCTTTTCATCACCTTGAATATTTCATGTCACTCTCTTCTGGCCTGAAATGTTTCACTTGATAAATAAGATGGCAGTTTAATTAGTGCTCTCATGTATGTAACTACATGCTTTTCTATTGTGGCCTTTTGGATTCTCTCCTTTTCTTTAAGCCTTGTTATTTTAATTATTATATATCTCAGTATAGGCTTGTTTGGGTCCAAATTGCTTGAGACTCTCTAAGCTTCCTGGACTTGTGTTTCTTTTTCTTCACAGGATTAGGGAAGTTTTTGCCCATTATTTCTTCAAATAGATTTTCAATCCTTTGCTTTCTTCTTCTGATATTCCTATGATGGGGATTTTGTTACACTTCATGTTGTGTAAAATGTTTCTTAAGCTCTCCTCATTTTTTTTTTAATTCTTTTTTTCTTTTTGCTACTCTGCCTTGGTATTATTTTCTACCTTCTCTTTCAAATAACCAATTTGATCCTCTGCTTCATCTAACTTATTATTTATTCTTTCCAGTGTATCATCTATTTCAGATATTGCATTGTTATTTCTGATTGATCCTTTTTATGATTTTTATATCTTTCTTTAATCTGTTGATTTTTCTTATAATCATTACTCTAAACTCTCTATCTGATAAATTGCTTGACTCCATTTCAACTGGTTCTACTTCCAGAAAATTTTCTTTTCCTTTCATTTGGGATATGTTCCTTTGTCTTCTAATTTTGGCTGCTTCTTTGTATTGTCTACTTTAGTTGTTAAACCGATCAGAGATATAGCTTCAAGCTGTGATCAGCAAACTGGCTTAAGCATCACAGGTGAGTGGCTGAGCTATTCTTTTATTGAGGCTATTATTTCCCCCCATATTGGTGCCACTTGGAGAAGAATGTTCTGCCTAAGAAAGATGACTTCTACAGTATAGGGAATGACTCAGCACAAGGATTCTCATGGCTGTTCCTTTAATTATGTCCCCACAGCAACTATTCCTGGACTCTTCTCAGGCATCTCCAGTCCACTCTGCCTTCTATCTGCTGGATCCTATGTAACTGGCTGCAAATAAAACTTTGTGCTTGGACCCTTTAAGAGGCTCTCTGCCTCTCCAGCCATATCTCCCTGGAAAACAGAAACCCTGTTGCTTTCCAGTTCTGGTGCTGTAGACTACAGAGCCAAGCTCGGGTTTTGACACCACACTTCTTAGGGTGAACCCCCTGGCCACTAAAATATCCCTCTGGAACTTTGGCTGCTGAATGTGGGAGCCTAGCTAGCCCTTTTGCATACTGCCTCTACACTTCCTACCAGTCTCATTGTGGTGAAGTGATTTCTTCTGTCTGGCCTTGATTATAAGCAGAAAAAAAATTTAAAGAATAATATTAGCAACATATCAAAATTATAAAAAAATAAAACTCTATAAAGAAGTGTTTAGTGGAACCCAGCCACATGCTTACATTTACATATATAGCCTGTGGTTACTTTCACACTACAAGAGCAGGTTGGAAAAACTGCTACATAAACTGTGTGGCCTACAAATCTTTGACCCTTTACAGAAAGCTTTTGCCCACCAATGTCTTGAATGTTGTAGACTCTTTTATTTGCAAAGACTAACAGATATAATGAACACCTTCAAAATCTCAGTAGGTAACCCAACAAATGTATATGCCACTCTCATGTCATAGTCCCTGTCCCAGAGGCACTGAGAATTTTTTATGTGTCTTGGACCCTTTGGACAGTCTGACAAAATTTGTCAGTACTTTTCAGGATAATAATTTTAAAATGCAAAACATGAAATACATTGGATTTAAAGAAAGTTCTATTTAAATTCAAGATATTTAAAAATGTGATATAGTAATGTATGTACCTCTTTGTTAAAGCCTTAAATAACAAAAGCCTTTAATAACTGTCATAATTTTAAAGGAGTGTTGTGTAAAAAATTTTGAAATATGTGCAACAACTATAAAGTGATTTGAAATATCTGTAATTTTCCTAGGTGTAAGAGTCATAGGCAGTGCATAAATTATTGTGGGTATTTTCCTACATTTATAATACAGGGCAATTTTAAATTTAAGTTAGTGTTTCATGAAAATATAAATGTAAGGTTTCTCTAACATAGCTCATGGACTCCTTGAATTTTATCCACAGAGCAGAGCATTGGTTCATGGACTTGAGAGCCTCTATCATTTATTGGCCCATGGAACCTTCCATTTGAACCTCTCCATTTACCAGAAGGCAGAACAAGCACAAAGATCTGTTCTGGAGGTGTTAAGAAAAGCAATACAAAATCCAACAGCCCACATTCCATTAAACAAAGCTGTTTATGTACTCACCTAACTGCAAAGGAGGCTGGGAAATGAAGCTCAGCACTATGCCCAAGAAAGAGAAAAAACTCACTTGGTTAACCCCAGCTGGTCTCCACCATAGCCTTCTCTCCAGGGCACTGCACAGAGTATCTTTGGAAGCCATATTCATCACCTCAGTCTGCCATGAAAAAAACACCACAGATGAAGAACCTGAAGTGACAGAAATTTATTTTCTCACAGTTCTGGAGGCTGGAAGTCCAAGATCAATGTGCTACTGATTCCTGGTAAGAGCATGCCTCCTAGCTTGTAGATTGCCACCTTCTCATTATGTCCTCACAAGGATAAGAGAGAGAATGAGCTCTCTGGTATCATTTCGCAAAAGGAAACAAATCCTATAAGACCGGAGCCCCACTGTCATGACTTTATATAAATTTAATTACCATTTATAGTCCCTACCTCTAAAGAGAATCCTTTAACAAGTAAAATTTGGAAGAATGTCATTATCCATAGCAACAGCCAGGATAGTTCTTCTTTGAGACTGAAACAGAAAACAATGTTTTGTTCAGAGTTTTCTTGACTGCTTTATCCTAATATGGTAAACAGCTCCACATTTTTCCATTTTTGTGTATTATCCTAAAGCAACAGAGAATTACATTAATTGATGTGTCTTATTAATTCAGCAAGCTTCTTCCAGGATAAAATGTTTAGCTTCTTTTGGGTCCTTTTTTATTATTGTCAGAAAGCTTCAAGGCCCAAACCACTCTGCTATTTTTCACAGTCACTGAAAATTTTTATGTGCTGGTGCAGATTTGCCATATTCAGAATTACTACAAACTCTTAGTTTCTCATTATATTATAATTTAATTCACACTATTTAGGAAGATAAGAAAATATTGGGTAGTTCACATATTGTAGTAGGATATTTGCTTATTTATAGTCAATACTGTGTTTTAGCATTTATTTTTATTTATTTTATTTTTAATTGTTGTTCAAATACAGTTGTGTCCATTTCCTCCCACCACTCCCCCCAACCACATCTGCTTCAAATATAGTAAATTTGATAGTTTCAATTAAAGCCAAAGGAAATTCTCATGTGACAATGCTAACTATAGTCTAAAGAGTAAAATGTGCACTTCGTTCAAATATTTTTTAAAAAATAAAATAGGCAAATCAACTGAGTAAAAAGTAAAAATTTTCAAGAATCCAAGATGACAGCAGGGTAGGTGGTGGCTGGGAAATAACTTCCTCATAGGACCAAATTGGAATTACAAATAAATTATAGAACAATAATCCTGAATAACCAACTGAACACTAGTAGAGATAAACCCAGTAAGTAAGGAGTTACAAAAAACACCACCACAACAACAAGACTGGTAGGGAGTGAGGAGGCACAAGAATGCTGGCTGGGCTCCCACAGACAGCAGCTGAAATGCTGTAGGGATACTTCAGCAATGGGAATTTACTCCTGAAAAGTGTGGGCCCTAACCTCAAGCCGGGCTCCCCAGCCTAAAGCACCAGAACCAAGAAAGAAACCCAAATAATGTCTGGCTGTGAAAATCAGCAGGTGTTTCTGTCTGTCAGGAATAGATGACTAGAAATGCAGAGGGACTCTTAAAGGGCCAACACACAAAATTTCATTTGCAGACACTTACCCTGGACTGTGCCAGGGAGGGAGGACAGAGTAGATTAGAGCACATGAGGAGTCTGGGGATAGTGGCTCTGGGGAGGGAACTGAAGAATCAGTGGCCAGAATTTCTGTGCTCATTCATTCCCCATATTGTAGAAGCCATCTCTCTCAGGCAGAACCTCCCCTTCATGTGGCATCAGCCTGGAGGAAGCCATAGCTCCCCCACTCCAGAATTCTCTCTCACCCCACTCTGTGGAGCAGCTACTTCAGGCTGCTGAGGAGTACAGATGAAGGAACTTTCACTGAATAAGACTAATGGAAAACCTACAGGAAAAAGTGGATGTCTCAGAGCTTTGAGACTTTATCTGACCCTACCTTGGGTCCAGTGCTGACAGAAACTGACCTTGGTGTACAGCTGATAAAGGCCCGGAAGAGGGAAACACAAGGTGTGAATTGCTGATAGGTCTAAATACATGGCCCAGGGCCAGTTACAGGCAGCGTCTGACAAAGGACTGAAGCAGAGTCTTTGCAGATCTACCTAATGCATAAAAACAAACATAAAGAGGCAGCCAAAATGTGGAGACAAAAAAAAAATAGTCCTCAAATAAAAGAACAACAGAATTCTAGAGAAGAAAATCTAAAGAAAATGGAGACAAGTAATTTCTGATATATAGAGTTCAAAGTAATGATTACAGGATTATCAATAGCAAAAATAAAGATGTAGAAATAATAAAAAGGAACAGACAAAAATAAATAATGCAATATCTGAAATAAATAATACACCGGAAGGAATAAAGAGTAGGTTACATGAAACGGAGGATCAAATCAGCAATTTGGAAGACAAAGTAAGAAAAAACACTGGGGCAGAGCAGCAAAAAGAAAACAAGATTTTTTTTTTTTTAATGAGAAGTGCTTAAGAAACCTTTAGGACAATGTGAGGCATAACAACATCCCCATTATGGAGACATCAAAAAGATAAGAGAGTGAGAAAAGGATTGAGGACGTATTTGAATAAATAATGACTGAAAACTTCTCTAACCTGTTGAAGGAAAAAGACACGCAAGTTGAGGGAGCACATAGAGTTCCAAATAAAATGGATACAAAGAGGCACACACCAAGACACATCACAATTAGCAAAGCTTAAAGACAAGGAGAGAATCTTAAAACCCATAAAGAAAAAGCAGTCATTACCTATAACGGAACAGTACTGGAACTGTAGTCTGATTTCTCAACAGAGTCATTTCAGACTGGAAGAATTGGCATGAAGTATTGAAGGTGATAAAAAGTAAGGATCTACAACCAAGACTACTTGACCCAGCAAGACTATCATTTAAAATTCAAGTTGAAATAAGAAGCTTCCTAGATATGAAAATGCTAAGTGAATTTATTACCACCAAACAAGTGTTGCAACAAATGTTAAAGGGCTTGCCTAAAGAAGAGGAAGAAGACAGAGGAGGAGGAGAAAAATAGAAAATTGGTTAAAAAATAAAATGGCAATACATATGAATCTACCAATAATCACTTCAAATGTAAATGTCTTAAATGCTCCAATCTAAAGATGTAAGGTAGCTGAATGGATAAGAAAACAAGACCCATATATGTACTATCTCCAAGAGACACACCTCAGAATGAAAGATACACAGAGATTAAAAGTAAAGAGATTTTAAAAAAAAGATACTTTATGCAAATAAGAAGAAAAAAAGCTCGTGTAATAACACTATGTCAGAAAAAAATAAACTTTAAAGCCAAAACCAGAGTAGGAGACAAAGAAGGATACTACATAATAGTAAAGGGAACAATCCAACAAGAGCATATAACCATAGGAAACATTTATGCACCCAAACTAAATATGTAAAGTAAATCTTGATAGACATAGAGGGAGAGATTGACAGAAATACAGTCATAGTAGAGGAAATTAATACTCCACTGACTTCAATGGATAGATTTTCCAGACAGAAAATCAACAAGGAGACAACAACTTTAAATGATACACTAGATCAAATGGATATAATTGATATCTACAGAGTATTTCAACCCAAATCAGCAGAATATACATTATTTTAAAATTCATATGAAATGTTTTTGATGAAATACATGTTAGGACACAAAACATGTCTCAATAAATTTAAGTAGTTTGAAATCATGTCAACCATCTTCTATTGCCATAATGCTATGAAAATAAAAATCAATCACAAGAAAAATGAAAAATATATAAAGACATGGAATCCAATAACATGTTAATAAACAATGAATGGGTCAGCAATGAGATCAAAGAAAAAAACAAAATACACTTTGAAAAAAATGAAAATGAGAACACAGCAGCCCAAAATATGTGGACAAGGGGGAGAAGAATACTAAAATGGAAATTTATAACATTACAAGCCTACCTCAAGAAACAAGGAAAAAACTTAAAAAAAACTTAACTTTATGCTTAAAGAAATTTGAAAAAGAACAATAAACAAAGCCCACAGTGAGTGGAGAAAAGAAATAATAAAGATCAGAGCAGATAAATGAAATAGAGCCTACAAAACAATACAAAAGATCAATGAATCCAAGAGCTGATTCTATGAAAAGATAAACAAGATTGACAAAACTCTAGCCAGACTCTTTAAAAAAAAGAGGGAGTACACAAAAAAATAAAATCAGAAATGAAAGAAGAGAAATAACAACTGACACAAAAGATATTCAAAGGACTTTAAGAAAATATTACAAAAAACTATATGCCAAAATATTAAACAGCATTGAATGTAGTGGATAAATTCCTAGAAACATACAGTCTTCCAAAACTAAATCAGGAAGAATCAAAGAATCTAGATAGATAGATTACACCTAGTAAAGCTGAAACAGTAATATAAAAATTCTCAACAAACAAAACTCTGGACCAAATGGGTTCACAGGTAAATTTTATCAAACATTAGAAGAACTAATACCTTTCCTTCTCAAGCTATTTGAAAAATTCAAAAAAAGGGAAGACTCCCAACCTAATTTTATGAGACAAGCATTACCCTAATTCAAAAACAAAATAAAGACTCTACAAAGAAAGAAAACTATACACCAATATCCCTAATGAACATAGATGCTAAAATACTCAACAAAATTTTAGCAAACTGAATACAGCAATACGTCAAAAAATATCACACATCATGATCAAGCACGATTTATTCTGGGTATGAAGGTTGCTGCATTTGCAAATTAATATGTGTGATATATCACATAAACAAAATGAACTATAAAACCACGTAATCATAGCAATAGATGCAGAAAAAACATTTGATAAAATTTAGCACTAATTTATGATAAAAACTCTCAGCAAAGTGGCAACAGAAGAAACATACCTAAACATAAAAATGGCCATATGTGACAAACCCACTGCCAGCATCATATTCAATGGCAAAAATTATAAACATTCTCCTTAAGATGGAGAACATAACAGGGATGTCTGCTTTCACCTGTCTTATTCAACATCATACTGGAAGTTCTAGACAGAGCAATCAGACAAGAAGAAATAAAAGGCTACCAAATTGGAAAGCAAGAAGTAAAACTGTCTTTATTTGCAAATAAAATGATACTGTACATAGAAAACCCTAAAGTTTCCACCAAGAAACCACCAGAACTGATAAATGAATTCAGTAAAGTAGCAGGATACAAAATTAATATCCAGAAATAAATTGCATTTTTATATGCCAATAACTAAGAGGAAGGGAAATTAATAAAACAATCTCATTCACAATTGCTTCAAAAAGAATAAAATACCTAGGAATAAATCTACCCAAGGCTGGAAAGGAGCTATATTCAGAAAAATTATAAGACACTGAAGAAAGAAATAGAAGATACAATTAAGTGTAAGCACAAACTGTGTTCATGAAAGGAAGAATTAACATTATTAAAATGTCCATACTACCCAAAGCAATCTACAGGTTCAATGCAATTTCTATCGAGATACCAATGACATATTTCACAGACTAAAACAAATATTTCAAAAATTTATGTCGAACCACAAATTGCCCTGAATAGCAAAAATGAACTTGAGAAAGAACAGTTTGAGGAATCACATTATCTAATGTAAAACTATACTATAAGGCCATAGTAGTCAAAACAACATAGTACTGGCATAAAAAGACATATAGATCAATGGACTAGAACAGAGAGCCTAGAAATAAACCTATGCCTTTATAGTCAATATTTACAGGGGAAGCAAGTACATAAAATGGGTTAAAATAGTTTATTCAATAAATGGTGTTGGGAAAATTGGACAGAAATGAGCAGAAAATGAAACACTTTGTTCTTATACTGCACACAACAATAAACTGTAAGTGGATTAAAAACTCAAGTGTTAGACCCAACACCATAACAATGCTAGAAGAAAATAGGCAGCAATATCTCAGACATTGTCAGGGCAATAGTTTATCTATCTCCTTGGGTATGAGAAACAAAATGAAAAATTAACAAATGGGACTACATCAAACTATCAGGTTTTCCACAGCAGAGGAGACCATCAATAAATTAAAAAGACAACCCCTGAAAGAGAACATATTCACTGATAGATCTGAAAAGAGGTTAATATCCAAAATTTTTTTAATTTTTATTTTAATTGTTGTTCAAGTACAGTTTCTTGTCTCTTACTCACATCCCAATCTACCCCCTCAGTGCTCCCCACCTCCCTCCCATTTCCACCCCCTTTAGTTTTTGTCCATGTGTCCTTTATACTTGTTCCTATAATCCCTTCCCTTTTTCCTCTGAAATTCTCTCCCCTCTCCCCTGTGGTTACTGTCAGCCTGTTTTCTATTTCATATGATCTCACCTTTAACAGGAACCTAAACAGCAAAACAAACAAGCAAGCAAAATATAACCAAGGACATTGAAATTGAAACAAATTTTTTAAAGATTATAAAACTCAACACCAAACAATCAATCCAATTTAAAAATGGGCAAAGGACCTGAAAGACTCCTCCAAAGTGGACATATATATGACTGATTAAGCATATGAAAAAATGTTATCTTCTCTAATCATCAGAAAAATGCAAATTAAAACCATGATGAGATACCATCTCACACTTGTCACAATGGCTATCATCAATAAATCAACAAATAATAAGTGCTGGTGAGGCTATGGAGAAAGGGGAACCCTTTTGGACTGTTGGTGGAAATGAAGTTTGGTATTGCCACTGTGGAAAGCAGTACGGACATACCTTATAAAATAAAAATGGAAGTACCTTATGACCCAGTGATTCTACTTCTGGAAATTTACCTGTAGAAACCCAAAACACTAATTTGAAATAATATAAGCATCTTTGTGTTCATTGAAGTATTATTTACGACTGCCCAAAATTTGGAAGCAGCCCAAGTGCCTATCAGTAGATGAATGGATAAAACAACTATGGTTCATTTGTACTATGGAATACTATTTGGCCATAATAAAGATTTTACCCTTTTTGAGAGCATAGATTGACCTGGAGAACCTTCTGCTAAGTGAAATAAGCCAGTCAGAGAAAGAGAAATACCATATGATCTCATATGTGGAATCTAATGAACAAAATTAACTAGCAAGCAAAACATAGACAGACAGACATAGAAAGCAGTTGGCAGCTGCTCTTTATGGGGGACTGGGGAGGTGGTTAGGGGGTGGAGAGCAAAAAGGAGCAAAAATGAAAAAGGACTCATGGACACGGATAACAGTGTTGTAATTGCAGGGAGGAGGATGATGGAGTGAAAGTGGAAAAGGGTATGAGGGAAACAAATTGTAATGGAAAACCTATAATTAAATTAAAAACATATTCAATATCTTGCAGCCTCATTGCATAGCCAAATTCACTGCATGCTTTTGCAAGTGCCACTGGAGGGAGAGACGAATCATCTTCCCTAATCCTAACAAGTCTCCTTCCAGCTGGCTTTTCCTCAGGTTCACCAAGCACCCACATACCTGGAAACCCAGACTTCAGCCTTCCTCTTTTCTACAATATCTGCCTTAAAAGCAGAGTGAGGACAGATATGAATTTTTTACATATGTTTTACAATTAAAAAGTCATATTTTCTTTTGTTCCCCCAAACTCTTCTATTAATCCAGTGAACAAATATTTATTAATATTTTTTTGCAGTCACTGTGCTAGACACAGGAACACTGCGGTGGAAGGACAGACAGTAAACAAGAATCAGTACCCTGTGGTCAGTGCTATGAAGATGAGAAACACGATGAGCTTGGTGAGGCAGGTAGGAATGAATCGATTAAGGAAGGCCTCTCTAAGCAGGTGATATTTGATCTGAGATGTAGAACATGAGAATTAGTCAGATTTTTTCTTTTTTTATTTTTTCCATCTTGCAAATTTTCATTTCTAATGAAGTAAACATCAATCTTGAACAACAATAAAAATATTTTTTAAAAAAATATCACATCTTAGCCCTGGCTGGTGTAGCTCAGTGGATTGAGCGCACGCCTGGGAACCAAACAACATGGTTCTATTCCCAGTCAGAGCACATGCCTGGGTTGCAGGCCAGTTCCCAGCAGAGGACCCATGAGAGGCAACCACACATTGATATTTATCACCTTCTCTCCTTCCCTTCCCCTCTAAAGATAAATAAATAAAATTTAAAAAAAAATATATGTCACATTTTTTAAAGAAAGCTTTTGGGGGATACTTTTTTCCCAGAGTAAAACTGTCATGAGACCAAACAGTGAAAAAACAACTGTAGTTTATCCCAAATCATGATGGGTCTATTTCTTGCTCCAACCTCAAATGCACCATTGTGATGAAACTACATACCACTCCTATATAAGCTCCTGCTGGGCTGAGGTTTTTGTCTGTAATTATAGCCCAGGAAGCTGATTTGTGGTGACATGTTGAATTTGGACCTTTGTTTATTTTCTTGTTTTTATTTTTTATTTTACTTCTTGTTCAAGTACAGTTTTCTGTCTTTTACTCCCATCCCAGTCCACCGCCCCCCAGTGCTCCCCCCTCCCTTCCATTTCCACTTCCATTAGTTTTTGTCCATGTGTCCTTTATACTTGTTCCTATAATCCCCTCCCTTTTTCCCCTGAAATTTCCTCCCCTCTCTCCTCTGGTTACTGTCAGCCTATTTTCTATTTCAATGTCTTTGGTTGTATTTTGCTTGCTTGTTTGTTGTCTTGCTTAGATTCCTGTTAAAGGTGAGATCATATGGTATTTGTCTTTTACAACCTGGCTTATTTCACTCAGCATAATGCGTCCGAGTTCCATCCATCTTTTCACAAAGGGTAGAAGCTCTTTCTATCTTTCTGCTGCATAGAATTTCATTGTGTATATGTACCATAGTTTTTGATCCATTAATTAACTGATGGGCATCTAGGTTGCTTTCCAACACCTGGCTATCATAAATTGTGCTGCTATGAACATTAGGGTGCATAGGTTATTTTGGATTGGTGTTTCAGGGTTCTTAGGATATAATCCTAGCAGTGGAATTGCTGGGTCAAAAGGCAAGTCCATTTTTAGTTTTCTTAGAAAATTTCATACTGTTTTTCATAGTAGTTGTACCGGTCTGCAATCCCACCAGCAGTGAACTAGGTAGGGTTCCCTTTTCTTAACATCCTCACGAACACGTGTTGTTTGATGCTTTGATTATGATGGCTATTCTGACCGGTGTAAAGTGGTATCTCATAGTGATTTTAATTTGCATTTCTCTGATGGCTAGCGATATTGAGCAACTTTTTATATGTCTCTGAATCCTCTGTATGTCCTCCTTGGAGAAATGCCTGTCCAACCCTTTGCCCATTTTTTAATAGGGTTGCTTTTCTGCTTAGAGTAGACTCAAGTAAGTTCTTAGAATATTTTGGAGATTAAACCCTTGTCATCATATTATTGGCAAATATGTTTTCCCATATAGTTGGTTCTCTCTCTCTTTTTTTTTTTAATGCTGTTTTCTTTAGCTGTGCAGAAGCTTTTCATTTTGATGGCATCCCATTTGTTTATTCGTTCCTTTCTATCCCTTGCTCTAGGGGACATATCAGTAAAAATGTTGCTGCATGAGATATCTCAGATTGTCCTACCTATGTTCTCCTCTAGGATTTTAATGGTGTCACGGCTTAGATTTAAGTCTTTTATTCATCTTGAATTTATTTTTGTGTATGGTGTAAGTTGGTGCTCAAGTTTCTTTTTTTTGCACGTAGCTGTCCAGTTCTCCCAACACTGTTTGTTCAAGAGACTATTTTTACTCCATTTTAGGGTGTTGCCCCCTTTGTCAAATATTAACTGACCATAGAGACTTGGGTTTATTTCTGGGTTCTCTGTTCTGTTCCATTGGTCTATGTGCCTGTTTTTATGACAGTACCAGGCTGTTTTGATTAGAGTGGCCTTGTAATAATTTGGTATCACATATTGTGATCCCTACTACTTTGCTCTTCTTTCCCAAAGTTGCAGCTGCTATTTGGGGTTGTTCATGGTTCCATATAAATTTTTCAAGTGTTTGTTCTATGTCTGTGAAATATGCCATTGGTACTTTAATAGGTATTGCATTGAATCTGTAAATTGCTTTGGATAATATGGACATTTTGATGACATTAATTTTTCCAACCCATGAACATGGTATATGTTTCCATTTGTTTGTGTCTTCCATTTGTTTGAAGGTGCATCGCATCTTCAAATCTCAGTCTGCCTTTCCCACTGTCGCTCTCTCTGTTTCTCTCTCTGACTCTGCTTCCCTAGTTATATCTCCATCTCTTACTTCAATGTTCTTGCTTCCCTCTTATAATGGCCCTTGTTATTACATGTGGCCCACCTGGATAACCCAGGATAATCTTATAATTTCAACTCTTAATTTAATTACATATATAAATTCCTTTTGCCATGTAAAAAAATCATTCACAGTTTCCAAAGATTAGGATATGAACATCTTTCAGAAGTCTACATTAGTGATCTAAGTTGCATATTATTTTATCAACTTTCTATAAGGAAATTACCTTTTTCTAATTTACCCATGACCATTTCCATGGACAAAGAGCTACTCATTTTGAGGAGTTCTCATAATCTTCTGTTTATATTTCTCTTTTTGCACTTATAATATTTCATTGAAATTAGCTCTTTACCTTTCTAACTCCTCCAATTTAATAAGAGCTTCTTAAGGGCAAGGTTTGTGTCTCTAGCACTCATTGCAGAACCATGTATACAGTAGGCATTCAGAGAAAGTTTGGTGAATGAATGGGAGAGTGAAATGTTTGAAAATCACTGATATCCCTATTTGAAGTTGATGGTATCCATGGCCATTTTATACAACTATGTTAATGTGGCTAAAAAGATGTTTCCAAGTTTTTAATATAGCAAGAGTGAACACCGTTCTTCAGGAGATAAGGATGCCTGAAGTTCATAAAGCCTCTTCTTTTGATGCTTGATCTCTCAGTCATGCAATACTAGTGTGCAATCTACTAAATGGCAGGTCTTGGGGACATCAAAGTAAATTATATTCTTGCCACTGAGGAACTGACTGTCTTAAGGGCAGATATAGATGAACCCAATAATTGATCAGTGGTAACAATACTGTTCTCATATCTGAAAAAGCTGTGTGCCAGTCTTACTGAAATCCAAAAGGCTCTTTGCAAAACCATACTTCTATAAAAAGGGGGGAGGGGACATGGATTTTTAGTGTCTGAGAAGGCAGTGACACTTAGAGGTTAAGGGCACTCAATAGAAAACCAGAGATTTGGGATTAAGCCCTATCTCTCCCACATAGAGGTCATGTAGTCTTCTTTAAATGACCTAACTAAGTCTTCTCAAATCCTTCCCACCTTATTCAAAGGAAATGACATCAGTATCTCAAAGAGATCTCTGGACTCCCATGTTCATTTGAGATAAGATATGAAAATAACCTTAAAGTCCATTGACAGACATGGATAAAAAATGTGATGTGTGTATCTCACACACAAATGCAGAAATATTATTCAGCCTTACAGAAGAAGGTAATCCTGACATTTATGACAAGGTGGATAAACATGGAAACATTATGCTAAATAAAATAAGCCTGGCACAGGAAGACAAATACTATATGATGTCACTTGTATGTGGAATCTAAAAGCCAAATTCATAGAAGCATAGAGTAGAATGGTGGTTACCAGGGGTTGGGGGGAGGAAGAAATGGGGAGATGTTGATTAACACCTACTAAGTTTAAATTATGTGTAATAAATAAGTTCTGGAGATCTAAAGAACAACAGCATGGCTAGAATTAACAATATTGTGTTGCATATTTGCAATTTGCTAGTAGGGTAAATGTTAGGAAGAAGGAAGATGAGGAGAAGAAGGAAAAGAAGAACAGGAAGAAGAAGGAGAAGAAGTGGAGGGGGAGAAGAAGGTGAAGAATGAGAAAATTACAAACTCTGTGAGGAAATGCATAACCTAGTTAGCTTGATGGTAGTGATTATTGTACAATGTGTATATATACAAAACATCAAGTTATAAACCTTAAATATATATAATTCTTATTTCTCAATTATACCTTGGTAAACTAGGAGATAATTTTTTAAAATTTATTTTGTAAACAAATACCAATTATTTCTACTATGAGGAGGAAAACCAAAATTATCTCAGTTTAGATTATTATTCTCTGTATTATACAGGGTTTGGCATAACTAATACCTCTCTTATTACAAAATCTTTTATTACAAAATCATAAGCATATAATTCTGTAATATAACAATATCACACTCAAGCACATTGTATGACATTTTGGGTAAAATGTCCAAATTAAACCTATAAATTATTACAATCATTTTATACCCTACCACCCATACTGAAGCAGGTATTACATCTGCTGACCTGTATTTTTCATCAATAATCTGTTTTAGCTATTTATAAAGATATAAATACATTTTTATAAATCTAGTTGACATTTACTATTTTATTTAATGCAATAAATGCCATAGAAAATAAATTAAAACAAAACTTCTCTCCTTAAAATTTGTAATTATGATCATTCTTATCCCATAGAGATTGGTGAGACATCATTTATGAAGACTTTAGTTTAAGGTCTTAGCAGGTTCTTTGCTCCAAGAAATACTAACCATGTGTAATGTTTTTAGTATATTTTATTGATTATGCTATTATAGTTGTCTCATTTTCCCACCTTTATTCTCCTCCACCCTACACACACTCTCCCACCTGAACACCCCACCCCCCACTAGGTTCATATCCATGGGTCATACATATAATTTCTTTGGCTTCTATATTTCCTACACCATCTTAACCTCCCCCTGTCTATTTTGTACCTACCATTTATGCTTCTTATTCCCTGTACCTTTTCCTCCATTCCCCTTCTTCCTTTCCCTGCTGATAGCCCTCCATGTGATCTCCATTTTTGTGATTTTGCTCCTGTTCCAGCTGTTCACTTAGTTTGATTTTGTTTTCATGGGGTTTTTTTTAGGTTCAGTTGTTGATAGTTGTGAGTGTGTTGTCACTTTAGTATTCATATTTTAGGTCTTCTTTTTTTTAGATAAGTCCTTTTAACATTTCATATAATAAGGGCTTGGCGATAATGAACTCCTTTACCTTGACCTTATCTAGGAAGTACGTTATCTGCACTTCCATTCTAAATGACAGCTTTGCTGGATAGAGTAATCTTGGATGTAGGTCCTTGTCTTCCATGACTGAATACTTCTTTCCAGCCCCTTCTTGCCTGCAAGGTTTCTTTTGAGAAATCAGCTGATAGTCTTATGGTAACCTCATCATAAGTAACTCTCTCCTTTTCTCTTGCAGCTTTTAAGATTTTCTCCTTATCTTTAATCTTGAGTAATGTAATTATAATGTCTCTTTATACGTTCCTCCTTGACTCCAATTTCTTTTGGATTCTCTGAGCTTCCTGGACTTCCTGGAAGTCTATTTCCTTTGTCAGATTGGCAAAGTTCTCCTTCATTATGTTTTCAAGTGATTTTTCAATGTCTTGCTCTTCCTCTTCTCCTTCTTGAACCCATATGTTGGAACCTTTGAAGTTGTCCTAGAGGTTCCTAAGACTCTCCTCATTTTTGTATTCTTCTTTCTCCATTCTGTTCTGGTTGAGTGTTTATTTCTTCCTTCTGCTCCAAACTGTTGATTTCAGACCCAGTTTCCTTCCCATCACTGTTGGTTCCCTGTGCATTTTCCTTTATTTCACTGTTCATAGCTTTTACTTTTTCCTCTCTTTTGCAACCATATTTAACCATTTCTGTGAGCATCCTTATCACCAGTGTTTTGAACTGTGTATCTGATAGGTCAGCTATCTCTTCATCACTCAAGTTGTATTTTTTCTGGAGCTTTGACCTATTCTTTTATTTGGGCCATTTTTTTCTCAGTGCTCCTGTTACATAGTAAAGGGAAGAGCCTTATATATTCACAAGGGCAGGGGAAACCACATAGCTGTGTTTTCTTGCTGTATGTGGTGGAGGGGTCCAAAAAGGAATAATGTTGATTGTTCAGCTCTCTGCCAGCTTTCAGTCATTTTTTGCCACTACCCCAAGCAATTTGGGCCCTTCTGGTGCTGATTCCCAGGTGGGTGGGTTTGTGTACATTCTAGGACCCTGTGGGCCTCTCCAAAAACTCTCCAGTGAGGCTGGGAATTTCTCTCACCACCTCAACACCTACATGTTTTTTCAGCCTGAGGTTTGGAGGCTTTATTTCCCTCCATTGGAACCCTAGGTTGCTTGGTGTGTCTTGCTCCCCAGTTGTTCCTCCTGGCTTATCCACAAGCAAATGTGGGACTGCCCACTCTGACAGCCACCACTTTACTGGGAGTCCTCTCTGCCTGGCTGCCCATCTCCACCCCTCCTACCAGTCTGGATGAATTTTTTTTCTAACTCCTTGGTTGTCAGACTTCCATATAGTTCAGTTTTCTGTCAGTTCTGGTTGCTTTTTGTTTTTAAATTTATTGCTGTCCTTCTTTTGGTTGTGTGAGGAGGCACAGTGTATCTACCTATGCCTTCATCTCTACTAGAAGTCCTAACTATGTGTAATTTTAATCTAGGATAATCCTCTGCCTTCTCTGGATGTCAAAAACAATTAATTACTCAATATAGCAGAATAATATTTTAAACTGTTAACTAAGTATTACTTACTAACTCCCAATGCTGTTGCTGACAGTCCATCTTGGACAGACAAATAGTTGAACACCCACTGCAGTAGAGACAGTCCACTAAGGGCAGAGGTGTCATCTTTAGCCTCCAATTGGAAGAGTGAGCAATAAAAGATGTTTTTGTCCTACCCTCATATTCTTTAAAGATCCTCTAAGCAGCATATGGAAAAAAGAAATAAAACCGGAGGCATGGATACATGGAAAAGATTGACAAATCTCAGAGTAGAAGGGTTGGGGAGACTGGAAGACATTAGTCGAAGAACATAAATGCATATATGCATGGCCCATGAACACAAACAATGTGGTGAAGGTTAAGGTGAAGGGTGGGATTGGGGGAGGGGTGCAAAGGTAGGGAGAAATGGAGGGTATCTGTAATAATGTCAAGAATAAAAAAAGAATTTGGATATGAAGAAAGAAAAAGTGTGCAGAGGCCATTTCTTTTTTTTTTTTAAGATTTCAGTCATTTATTTTTGGAGAGATGTGGAGGGAAGGAGAAAGAGAGTAAGAGAAACATTAATGTATGGTTGCCTCTCACATGCCCCCAACTGGGGACCTCGCCCACAACCCAGGCATGTGCCCTGACTGGGAACCAAACTGGCAACTCTTTAATTCACAGGTCCATGGTCAATCTACTGAGCTACACTAGCCAGAGCCTACTTCTTCTTTCTCCTCTCCCTTGTGATGGAAAGGGGAAACCAACTCATAATTGATTTTAATTTGGGAATCTGGGAGTAAAGAGGATTGGCACCTGCCAGCTCTGTCTCAAACTCTGGTCATTAGTAGTCACAATGGTTGACTAAGATGTGGATCTCTAAAAGATGAAGATCAGACCCATAGGCTATATTTCAAAGCACTTAGTTTAGGCAGAATAATATGAATGAGCATAGAGACAAGGATGTAAAGGGCAGAGAATGACCTGAGGCATAAAGGTCCAAAGTAGGACAAAACCTTGAACATCTTAAGGGACAGAGTAGTTAGCTAGAAGCCAATGACCAGTAAGCCATGAAGTTGAAGTGAAAGAAGGAGTTGTGACTGTGGAGAAAGACAGAGCCAAGGGTAGAGGGAGAGAGACAGGTAGAGGGACAAGGAAGTTGATTTGAAGATTCGATGCTGCTAAGTAAGTCAGGCAAGACAATTTTTGCGTATCATGAAAGAACAAAGTACCGAGATACAGCAAGACCAAGATCATGATTGACTCCTCAGTAGAATCTTACAGAAATTGTTTTAATTAGCTCTGGGACACTTCAAATCAGGAAATAATTAGGGGGAAAGAACCAACTTCAAGATGGTGTAATGAAACTGAGTTTTTACTCAGAAGTAACAAATAAAAACCTCTGAGTTGGATTGAGGAAATCCTAAAAAGGACTAGATTAACTTTTCTCTCTGGGGAATTTTTGAGTCAGAAAATCAAACAGTTTCATAGAAATAAATGTAGTTTTTGCACACCTGAAGTTGTCTCCTTAGGTACATAACCCACAACCACTTATGGGCAATTTCAGTGAATTAATCATATTTGTGACAACTGTGTTTAGGAGTACTCAGGTTGCATTTTATGCTATATGTATTCCATTTGCTCTACCATGAGCACTGAGTTACTAAAAAGATTTACTGGAAGGTTGTATGATTTAATACATAGTTTTGCTTAAGAAATTATGACAGGCTAAATCTGATAAACTAATTGACATTTGTTCAGGTATACTCCTCATATTAGACCTGGAGAAATTAAAAAGGAGAGTAAAGAGCTAAAAAAAAAAATTCTCCAGGTGCTTCCTTGATACCTAGGAGATAAAGTGCATACTGTGTAGTTCAAAGTTGACAATTTTTTTGCAAACCTCTTGTCTAAGCCAGTGAGAGCTGTTCTAACAAAATGCCAAAATGCCATAGACTGGTGTATAAGCAACAGAAATTTATCTCCCACAATTCTGGAAGCTGGAAGTCCAAGATAAGTGTGCCAGTGTAGTTGGGTTATGGTGAGGACTCTCTTTCAGGTTCCAGACTTGTCTTTGTTATCATCACATGGTAGAAGGGGCTAGGGAGCTCAGTGGAGCCTCTTTTTTAATGGGCTTATGATTTCAACATATGAATTCTGGAAGTACACAAACATTCAGATTATAACAGGTCAAAGAGTAAATATTTTAGGCCTTCTAAGTCATAAGATCTTTGTTACAACTACTTAACTCCAACACTAGAGCATGAAAGCAGCCATAGACAATACAGGAGAGGGCAAAAGTAGGTTAATAATAATACAATAATTAATAAATAAATAACAGTACAAGAATAAACCCTGTGTTTTGTGTTCTCATAACTATAAACCTACTTTTGCTCATCCCTTTACATAAACAACAGTGTGGATGGGTTCCTATAAAACTTTATTTACAAAAACAATCAGGAGCTGTATTTGGCCAAAGTCTATAAATTAGGACAGCCTCTAGTCTACCTTATCTACACATAAAAAAGTTGATCAGGCCATTAGACATGGCACCTGGGGGCCAAAATATGGGCATACAAATTACTTGGTGGTGGGTATTACAGACATAGGTAACAGTGGGCATTGTTGCTTTCATTTTCTGAGCTTCATTTCCGTTGATGTCTCTTGGGGCCCATCATTGCCCTACCCTCAGTTCAAATGCTTTTGCTTGGGATGGATTCTTGGCCCCATGGTTAGGGAATGTGATCTAAATATAGCCAGTGAGCACACCTATCTCCCTAGCCACAATAACTAGTGGAGGGTTGGTGGTTTCAACTTATCCAATCTGGAATAGGC